>JABSTQ010007145.1:25000-26432 GCA_013358835.2 Ixodes persulcatus | reverse complement strand
TTCCCACGATGTCGGTCGCAAAAAGGCAATTGCATTAAGATACTCCATATAGAGGGACGCGCGGAAGTGTGACGTGCGGGGTTACGATCCGATACCTGAGTATAGCATCTAAACTACTTGTAGTACATAAAATAATAAGAGTGGCTCATATCACGTAGAGTGCCAGCAAAAGGAAACATCGTGTGGTTGCCAAATACATAACGAATAGCACACCTCACGCGGTTCGCGCGGCTTCGCGTTTATTGGCGGGCACTTTCAAATATGTAATCGCCACCGCCACATGTACGGCAACCACCGTCAAAGGGTGAATAGTAAAAAAGTATTAACGTACTCATACTACTCAAATATTAATAGTGCTCATAGTACCTAAAGCATTATTAGTGTACTCACGCTCATAAAGTAATAATGATACTCATGGACATAGAGTAATAATAAATCATAGTACATAAAGTATTAATAGCACTCATCGTACTATGTACGATGTTTAGTATGGGCTTTTAGTATTTAGTACCATTCGGTGTCTATAAACTACTAATTGTACTCTTAAAGGGAAACTGAAGCGGTTCTGTATTGAGGTAAACACGTAAATCGTCTCATTGGACATTGGGGGATCACGAATATCAAAATTATATTTCAGATTGATGTGCCAAGTATAGCCGCAAACAGCACTTTCAAAATAGTGCTGAAACATTTGCTGGCGCGTTCGGGTGGGAGGAGAGAATCGTGACATTTCCGCGCCTTCCGTAAGCCTTACGGGAGCGGTAAAATACTCTCTGCACGCGTTCCCTCACAAGCGGCAAGCGCAAGGCAGTTGAAAACCTCGGGTATGACGTCACGCTCAGCGGTTGCTTTCTCGGTTTTTCTCGCGTCCATCGATGTGTTCGCGTCAAATGCCTAGAACATTCAAACTGACATGACAAAAATACGGTAAAATCACCTCTAAGTCGTTTTCTTTAAAGGGAAGATGGCCGCACATCGGCATTTGAGAAAAAAAAAAAAAAAAAAAAAAAAATTTGAGAAAACACACACACACAAAAAAAGAAAGCCGTTTACAACTCCCTGTAAAGGCTGAACTCCATGGGACGAATATTCTGCGAATAACCGACGAATTTTGCCCGGCGGCGTTTGCTCTGCGCGTGGAAATCAACACAGTGGCCTGCTACGTCGCGCGCAAAGCAGGCGTGCCGTCGGGCGGCGTTCGCCAGTTATTCGTCACATAATTCGTTCCATGGAGTTCAGCCTTAACGTCGGATTAGAGCACAGCTCTTCAGGAGGAGGATGATGGAACCTGAGGGATAGGATGGTAGGGTACTGAGGGATAGGTGACTCCCTGAGGTCACGCGACCTTGGCGGGGGGGGGGGGGGTCACGTGACATCAGGGGGTCACGTGACCTCAGCGGAGCGTCACGCGACCTCAGGGGGTAACCCTCAT
>JABSTQ010007145.1:0-22500 GCA_013358835.2 Ixodes persulcatus | reverse complement strand
TATATCAGGCTTGAAGACTCTGAGTTCTACATTCTAAGACCGGTGAAAAGCACACTGTAAATTAATTTTCGGACACGCTGTATATGTATTAATTATGGGCGTATGTGCACGTTTGCAAGAGAGCAGCAAGAATGTTTCGGTAAGGGAAGGCTCGTTGCATTCAGCTTTTTATCATATATCTCACTGACAGAGAGGGAAGTGTAGCATGTGTTACGAGTTTGTGTGAGGCTGTGGAAATAGTGGCCGCAATCACGTAGCGCCGCGTTGCATCCTCTACGCCAGCAACGAAGAGAGCATGGTACAATTTTCCCCCCCTTTACACCGTAAGATCTTTGTATTCAGACCTTATTCGTTTCCAGCGATCGTCGCATCTTTAGTTTTATGTTTTTTTATGTCTGTGCTTGCTGATACTTAAGCATACTGAGCGCGCATCTGCCGAGGTGTGAATGTTCACCTGAGTACAGTAGGCGGGTGGCCCAGAAGATTAGGACAACATCGTCCTTTCAAAACCTTATGATAAATCCTAAAAACTAGACTACGGCCACTTTATGTCTCTTTTGCTATGACCGCTGTTCCCAGTGCCCTTACCACAGGCAGCATTAAATAGCAGATCAGAGAAAGGAAAAAAAAATCAATATGACATAAAAATAAGATATCTCGCGTAAAAATAAGTTGCTCGCGGTAAGGAGCGCGATAGCGATTACGCATATCGGCCTTTTTGTTACCTGAGAGGCTGAGCAGAGGTCGCCAAACGTGCCACATATATGAGTATCCCGCCGCTGCGTAAAAACCCATACATATAGCGCGATAAGAAAGAAAGAAAGGTGGGAGGGGGTGTCGGAAGCACATTATATAAAGTTGAGCCCGCGACACGGAGTAGGTGTATTCGCGGAACGGCAAGTCGTAGTCATGAAGCTTTTCCTCATCAGCGCAGCGCTCGTGGTCCTGGGACTGGCGGCCGGTAAGTGGTCCTTTTTCACCTTTATGGAGTTAACAGGAATGCAGCAACACCACCAGTCGGCTTAAAGGCAACACCACCTAGATAAGCAGAAGGCCTCCGCACCGTCATCGCAACGTCATCACAGTAAGATCGATCGAGGCCTGAGATTGGCCACGAGGGCTGCGTCAGTGTTCGGCCGCGGCTCGTGTTCAATCAGCGAGTCGAAGGTCGGACTCGGACCCAATAGCCCAGTTAGCGCGATCCGACTGTGATGACGTTTCATGAAGGGAGAGGAGGCGATGCGGAGGCTTTGATTATTCTATGGTGTTGCTAAAGGCCGGTTCAGGTATACACACATTCTTGTGATCTCTTACAACGAGTGCTCACATTGGCACGCTGGCGCCATCTATGAGCTGGCCGTAGAACTGAATTTCACTAGCGAGAGGTTTTCCAGTATTTAGAAAAAATCAAATAATACGTACTATTTATGAAAAATGCCCGTTCATAACACTGTCAAAAGTCATATGTTTTCTTCTTTTTTTTTCAATCGCAAAAAAAAAAATAGGAAGTATACGGAAATCGCCAGTGTTCCATGGCTACCAGATAGATGACGCCAGCGTGTTCTCCCGTCGTAAAATATCACAAGGGGTTGCAAGGCGCTCGGTCGTATGTGGTGTAAATAAAAATCGTACGAATAAACCGATGAACGGAGTGCATTGAAACTTGGCACAAAGATGTCTTTAGATGGTGCGTTTATCATGTTGAAATTTTATGAGTGTGGGTTTCAGAAAGAAAATGTAAGCCTAAAATCCTACCTTATTCCTACGCACCGGGAGGACAACGGTAAAAAACTCGTCTGTGTGACGCTGCTATTTTTTGTTTGTTTGTCTTTTATACTCTTCCATTTTCTTTTCTGTGCGTAGAAGACAACAATAACAACAACCGTACTTTTAAGGTTTAAATTTGAGTACGATAAATGCACCACCTAAAGAAACATTATTGAAAAAAGCTTACATGGGAACTCCGGCAATTTTTTTTTATAGTTTTCGATTTTTCTGGAAATTAGCAGACTGCATCAGTGACCCTTTCTCAACTGATAGACAAAATATCTTATAAAAATAAATATTTTCCTCGAATGTTTTGAATATCTAATTTGCACCGGCCACGAGGGTTCTAAGAGGCTACTCTTTACTGGCAACAATGAAAAATTCCTTCATTTCCTCTACCCGCGTACGTCACTGGCGGGCAGGCGGACGAGCGACCCGGGCACCAGCGATCGAGATTAGTTTTTTAGTTTTTTTTCCATGGCCTCAAGGTTGAAAGTTACTTTGCAATGGGTAGCAATTTGTGCTACGCGGTAGATTGTAGGAACAGTGCCGGGAAAAGCTTCTTTTTCACCTTTGTTTTCCTTGTTTTCGTGAAAGAAAAAAAGAAGCGCTCCCCAACAGCAATGCAGGCCAGCCACGTCGAGGTATTTTTGCGCGAGCTCTTTGCCGAGAGGACTTCTATCGCATGAAACATTCTCGCTTATGCTCAGAATAGTTTATAGAGTTACGGGCTTGACTACGGGACTGCGTATGCTTTATGGCCGACCGCGCGTTGTCGAGCAGCCAATCCGGCTTGAGTGTCGTTGCTAGGAGGTCTATCACCTGCACCGTAAGAATATGCGCCCCGGAATGGAATGTTAGTGGAATAGCGGAAGCACTGGGAGGAATGGAATTGGAATGGAATAATGTGCATTTTGCCCAGAATGGAGCGGAAGAGATATCTGCTCTGTTCTTTTGCGAGCTGTGTCAACGTGGTCAGAGGGGTTTTTGAAACAGCATACTTGCACTTTAGGTAACCGACGGCTTGGGTATCTGACTGGCTGATGTTCCTTCGAGGATAAAAGTGGCACTCCCAGAGAAGCGACAAAAACTGTAGAGTTGTAGGTGGACAAGGTCTTGTTTCTGGCGCCGCGAGACGCGACAATGTGGCCCTTGTGACCATGTGCGATTACAGCACCAGTCGTACGTCACCAGGCAGAGGGACGATGTCACACCGCCTGCGTTTCTTGGATGTGTGACTCCACTTGCCGTGAATCTCCTAGAAGTGGAGGGATATACGGCCCTTTTGTGAAGAAAATGTGCGGTTTGAGGTTTTGCCGTGTGTTACGAGGATTTAAAGCCTAGGTCCCACTGCTCATGCATCATACAAAAGACAGTCTGCAAACACGAGCCACTGCAATGTCCGTGGCTGGAATGCCGCGTGCCAAGCTTTCTCCTTGAACTTATTGCCACGCGGCATTCAAAGCACGGATCTCGCGGTGACTCGAGTTCAAATCTGTATTCAGACTGTCTTAAAAAAAAAAAATGGGTTGTGTGTATGTTTATACAGCCTAGAACTTGGTCTGCCTCAACGGGCGACGAGTCTCCCAGCTATAGATGAGCAATTGAGCCAGTGCAGTACAACCGCTAGCCCGGGGTCTATAGTGATCCACGACCGGTACGATGCTCATTCAGATCGAAACGGGCAGGGGTGGGGATTGCACCCAGGATCCTGGGTTAGACTGTCGTTTGTATGGTGTATAAGCAGTGTAACCCCGGCTTTACGCTTGGTCTCGCGATCGATGCCTGCGGTGCCTTTACATGTACCAATTGCCACCAGCGCTACCACTCGGCTTAGTAAAATCTATGCTTTCGGGACGCGTTTTGCATATTTTTTGCAGTTGTTTATATCTGCTTGATAACGTCAGCTTTATGCTGACATTATTGGCCGGCAACGTAACGTCTGTCAAGCGCCATTTTTCACGGTTGGGAATTAGAGGGTTGGAATGAAACGGTTCAGCCATCCAGGAGTGGGAATGGGCCCAGTGTTTCCATTTATAGCAGTTTGAAGGAATAAAATTATCGGAATATCCAATTCCCTGGAAGCGAGTTGGAATGGAATGGGTGTGCTCATTCCGCAGCACTAATTTAAAACATGATTGAAATTTTTATAACACAGAAATTGACATTTTATCCAAACTGCGTGGAAGACGGTCACTTCTGAAATTTGGGTTTGATAATTTAGGTAGATGGGGGCATATAATACATCAGTGGCGTCTAAACAGAAAAGCGAGGAGGGGGGGGGGGAAGAATATATTGTGTGATTTTGTGCGTTGCCGGAAAAAGCGCGAAGTCTTTGCGTTCGTCCACTACCCTTTGCGAAAGACGACTTTGCGGTTCAGAATTGCGGAGGAGATACAACAGTCACGACACTAGCGGTACGCTTCAGCTGTGGGGACAACAAACCGAATTTTCTTGTTTGTGTTTGATCAGAGAAATCTAAGATGACGATTTGAAGGCCGCTCCTCGTGCGACCAAAGAACTGGTCAGAGCGAAGCGCTCGTGCCCGGACCGTGGGACGAGCTTCAATTTCATTGTTTTGCTGTGTTAGTAAACACCGTGTTGTGGGGACAAGTGTAAGGAACAAGCTCAACAAAGCGCCACCTACACTTCGATCTCCTACCCAATAGAGGACAGCTGGCCGAGCTAGCCACCCGGCCGTTGCGGGTCCGGAAAGGTGAAATAATAATGCGAAAGCAAACTGTCCCATGGAGTAAAGCCGGCGTTGTCTGTAGCCGTTGTCTGTAGCCGTTGTCTGTAGCCGTTGTCTGTAGCAGTTGTCTGTAGCAGTTGTCTGTAGCAGTTGTCTGTAGCAGCGAAACTGGCACCTGGATTCCCATTGGCCAAAAGCACAGCAACGCAGATGCATCGTCACGGAAGCGCCGTGAAGCCGGCAGGGCGCCGCGCCTGCGCAGTGAGGGAGCGTGATGTCACCGCGGGAGTGCCGTGTAAAAAGAAAGACTTGGTGCGCTGCTTGTAGGAATGCGCTGCGTGTAGGAATGTTTTCGCATTTCTACACGGAAGCAGTTTTAAGCGTCTTCGTTTCATTTATTCAATTTCGAATGCGGAAGTCGTAAAACGTTACAGGCTACGTCACGCGACTCGCAAGAACTTTTAAAACCCAGAATCTGGGTTGGTTTGAGCCGCGCTCCGTCAGTACCTTTAAAGCGATGGTGCGGAAAAGGGGCACATTTTTAAGAGTAAAAGCTAAGTGGCAGCGTGACATCGAGGGCTCTAGTTTTCTTTCTCAATCTCCCTGCGCAGTGAGTGACGCCATCGGCTGCTCGGATCCGTCGCCTTTCCAGGGGCAGTGGGTCATCGGGGTCGACAAGAAGGAGTGCGTTGCCCTGGTCAAGGAGAGGTGCGGCAACCTGAGGGACTACACCACGGGAAGATGGGTCCGCGGAAAACACGTGCGTACCCCGCCGCTGGGCTTATGTTTTTAGGGCGTCACACATGAAACGAGTCTGTGCTAGCGAACAAACTACCACACAACAGACCAGACACTGACGGGGGATTAAAAAAAAAAAGCTTAAAATGCAGGCGAGCTGGTGATGGTAAACGCTGAAACTGGAAAGAGGTTAAAACAGTAAAAGGGACTGAACAAGAAAAGAAGAGGGCAACGTCTGTTCTTTTTTCGGTCGTTCTTACTCTTTTTACTATTTTGTACCGTAGTCTCGGGGTTTACCATCATGTTGGAAAAGGGAGTTGGAGGACCGCGTAATTTGGGATGTATTCTTTTTTAGTTGGTGGAGATTATTTCGGAAGTTTCCATAGGTCAGCATTGCTGGTATTCACTGTTCGACATGAAAAACTATTCTCCCATGAACCGATGACTGCACTGTAGAAGAATCAATGGGAAACTAGATGAAAGTGTAAGCGGTTTATCATGAAAGATTTAGATGGGAAATGATTCTTTTCTTGTTTCACAGTCTGGAGCGAGAAGAATATGGTATAGCTTTTTAGAGGATTTGGTCAATGAAGCTGACTTTTTTAATGCTTATATTTGGTGCTGTAAGCTGTGCTCAGTCTCCCACAGGTGGCAGCGGGTCTCTGTTTAGTAACCTAGGATTGGGGAGGGGGATAGTGGGACATACTTTGACAAGCAGCTTGCGTTTGAACTAATGACATGCAGAGCCTGACATACTTTGGCTGTAAGGTGACTCAAGCGTAAAATATCCCGGACACATTCATTTTTACAAAAACATTTGTGCTTTCTGTTATCGTTTATTATTTATTTCAAAGGAAAAAAAAGCAGCCTTCATCAATACATTTTTTCGAATTTCAGGTGAAGAGTAACTGTGGTAGCATTCCCAAGTTCACTGCCATCGCCACTTTCCTGAAGCCCGGCAACAAGTACTTGGGTCACGCCGCCATCTTTGAATCCTGTGCGTCTGACGGCATCTGGGTAAGAGCTCATGTCTCTTACAAATTTCGAAGCTGCTTCTGGTTAAAGGGGCCGTTTGTTCTTGTCCACTCCTTTGTGTTCGTCTTGTGTTTTCGCATACAAGTTTCACGACGACCCGCCAGATGCGCCGCAGACGGAAAGACGCGCCTAGGACGCGCCTAGTATTCTGTGCGACCACCACGGCGCTACAGGTCGTGCTAAAAAATTCACCATGCCGGGGTAGTTGTGCACCCAGCGGTCCATCACCGGCGCTGGTTGGCTTGTTCCGTATCACCGGCGCTGGTTGGTTTGTTCCGTAGTGTATAATTTCTTTATGTATGTAACCTCTGCTTTTGAGGGACTTTTCTTCTCTGCAATGTTTCATCCGGAACTTCTTTCTTTTCCTTCTCTTTCGGGAGTATTAAGCGTCGGTCGTCAGTTAGTGCTCTTTCCTGTCTTCCTCGTATTTCCTTCCTTATCGTTTTGCGCTTTAATATCCCAACATTATATCTCCCCTGCGGCTCAGAAGGGCGCGTCCCCGGAATAGGCCGGAGCGTACACGAATACTAGCGCCAACGCGGCCAGTAGTGTAAACTGATCAATCTCGCCTCCGCCTATGTACGGAGGCAATACGTGGCTGGCCGTACCTTGTTTTTGATCGAGAGGCTGTGCAAGTTTACTCAGTGCAATGAACCAACTCGCCCAACAACAAGTCTTGCTAAACGATATAGACCTTCTGCCGAATTATCCAAGCATCAAAAATAATGCCAGGAACGTAGGTACACGCGCTGCGCGTGCTGGCGTCTTCAGCTCTAACTGTTCAAAAGCGAAATTGTCTCACTGAGCTCCTCCACAGCATTAACAACCCGCTCTATGGAGCGTCAACAATGTTAGCGTGCTAAGGGACCTTCTGGCCGGTGCCATTTTCAGAGCTCGTGCGTATGGCGAGTGATTTGCTCGTTTTAGGGGCGAAGCTCCTTAGGGGCTAGCCATGTCCGTATGTCCGTCCGCCGTCCGCCGTAGGCCGGCGTCGGGTGATCGTGCTTCTGCTCGTGAGATCACGTGCTCACGTGCTCGTGTAGGGCAAAAAAAAAAAAAAATTGGAAAAAAAAGATGAAAAAAAATATGAAAAAGAAAAAGAAGAAAAAAAAAGAGTAGGGGGTTCTGAGATGCCATCCCATCTGTCTACTTAAAAAAAAAGAAAAAGAAGAAAATCACACATTATCCTACTGCCATGAATGAAAAGGACCGAAAAGCTCGGCATGCAGCGCCTCAGCGTCTACGTAGACAGCAAGCTGCTCCGGAGACCAGGGCGCGAGAAGCTGCTGCACAGCGTCAAAAACGCCCATCGGACCCGGAGTTGAGAGCTCGGGAAGCGGCGGCAAAGCGTCAACGCCGACAGCAAGCAGCAATACCTATGACCATAATCAGTATCATCAGTACCACCCCAGCTTCGCCCCAATTAGCCCCAATCAACATCATTCACCACGTGGAGATGCGGTCATTTTTTTTTTGTGAAGAAACGAACATGCCTATACCTCGTTTCAGCTTAAATACAGACGCAGCTGATGCTACAAGCGCGAGCTCCGGACTTTCATCGTCACCGCCAAGCACGCGCGCTCGTGCAGTGCAAGCACTGTTCAGGGCCACATGCTCGCGCTTGTAGCATCGGCTGCGTCTGGACTTAAGCTGAAACGAAGTATAGAGCTCGTGCCGGGGACGCGCTTCCACACGGTCCGGAACAAAACAGAAATGAAAGCGTTTGAAACAAAATGGTTAGATGTCTAGTGTTGTTACAATCGCTTTTGCTCACACGCCCCACGGTGCGTGAACGCGACGCCAGATACATTGGACTCATCACAAGAAACTTAGGGTCCAAAGGATGGCAAATAGCATACCAATGGCTGCGATAACACGTCGGTCTCTCGGGAAATGAGACAGCCGATCCTCTCGCTAATGCAGCACGCCACATTAACTTACCAACACTCGTTATACCAAAGATGGATGAGGGCAGACTTATTATTCGCAAAGAAATAGACTACATCCGGACACGCGCCTCTCTACCGGGAAGCCACCCGCACGAGTGTCTCCAAGGCTGTCCCGAGCTTCCGCCTCTCTGCTGCACAAACTTCGCACTAATTGTGCCTTCACCGCAAAAGCCCTTTACTGTATGGACCCAACAATCAACCCAAACTGTCCGTCCTGTGACATTCCCGAGGAACAAGACCATCTCCTCTGGACCTTACCTGCGCACGTGTTTTGCACGTCTCAGCCACTGCGGAGCAGGACCGCGGGCGCAAAGATTCGGTGCGATAAGAAACTGAAGCCTAAAAACACGTCCTAATGGAGCGTTTTTGCGGAGCGCGGTAAAATGCTGCCCCTGCGTTGTGTTTTTCTAAAACTATGTCATTTAGTGGTTTTCGATGATGCTCAGCAAGTTTCTGATTGGATCCATATGTGCATCTGCACTAATTAAAGAAGTTATTAATAAATTTTACTTAATTAGCCCACTGATAGTTGCGACTATCTTTCTGTACTATGACCCCTGGCCGTATAACTCACCTGCACAGACCTCATAAGTGTAGCTTTCACGACTTTTTTAAAGCAAAGTTGCAGGTATTGAACAAACAAAGAACCAAAAAAAACAAACAAACAAACAAACAAACAAACAATAAAACAAACAGACACCCTGTATAAATAAAAATCAACCTAAAATAATAAAAAAAAAAGGTTCTATATACTGTTTTTAAAAGAAGGTATTTACTACACGCACACTGTGCGATTCTCTTGCCGGAATACGACATCGGCGATTTTTCAAATTTATTTTGAAATGAGCACTTTCCAATCCCCTAGTTAAATAAACACTTTCCTACCCCCTAGCGATTTTGATGTCATACCTTAGAAGTTAAGAAAAAACATTAAAAAAAACGAGTGATTGCTTGTTCGCGCTAACAGTGACGCGCAGTGTAAATCGCAAATATGATTTTATTAAAATTACATAAGCGATTCAAGTGCAATAAAAAAAATGGTTCATTAAAAAAAAGTCCGAACCGATCCTTTTTAATTTCGATTTTTGTGTTACGTTTAGTTGCTTTTTTGCGCGTTCCAGTAGTTATGTTAATAACATTTCTTATAGACACCTTTGCACAGCGCGCACTCGCTCATCAAAAGCAGTGGTACAAAGCAAACTATACTTGGCTACTGTTTCTCCCTCAATGCTGCACAGTACTCATGATTTTAGCGGTCCACCACTAAGCATATTCGGAGAGCAAGTCGTCCGTTTCTTGCTCAGGAGTTGCGGTGACGTCAGAACGACGCCGAGCTCTGATTGGCTTTGAAATTGAAAGGATAGTGGGTAGACCTCAATGCAAGCACGTAGCCAGGATTTTGTTTCGGGGGGGGGGGGGGCGCCCATGACAAAAGGCTGTATGAGGGGGAGGGGGGAGAGGAGGGCCCAGCAAAATGGAAGATTTCGGGGGGGGGGGGGGGCAGGCCCTGTTAAGAATGGAACCTTCGGCCACCTTTTCCGAGTTTCAACGCTGCGGAAACGAGTCCCGAAACGAGTCCCGACGTGTCAGGACTGCCGGCCACCTGTCGAAGCCTGCCCAAAACGTGTCTCAACGCGTCCGTGACGTCAACGGGACGTGTGTGTGTGTGCGTGTGGGTTCGTGCGCTCCGGAAGGGGAGAGAGGCCTGGCCTAACTGCGGAGAACCTTGGCTATGACTCATTTCTGGCTACGACGCGGCGGACCCAGCTGCAAAGCACGTGGCGGTCGCACCTGCTGCCCTGGCGGAGAGAGAGGGAGAAAACGGACCCCTATATAAGGCGGGGCGTGAGGGCTCCATTGGTTCTCTTGGATTTGACGACTGTATCGCTACCATGTAATTAAACCGTTCGTTACGTTACCAATTCTCCCACCTCCACTGGACCCCTGGGTTCTTCACTTCGGGGAATGGTCGTCGTCACGAGCCAGGAAGCTCCCGGACGTGCGGCCTAAGCCCCGCCTCGAACAACTGGTTGGCAGCGGTTGGGATCGGACCATGCGACATCGTGCTACATCTGCGGGTGAGCGTTTGGACTTTGCTTTGAGATTCGCCAGGCTTCAGATTATGGGTAATTAATTTTGAACTGCTGGGAATCCTTAGTGTTTGACTCGTGCGCTAGGTTTTGGTATAACCTCGCGACAAGTTTTAGAACAAAGCCAAAGCTAAAAAGCAGCGATCATGGATCTAATGAGGTTACTGAGAACAGATTTACTCTGTTTATGTGAAGAATTGGGTGTGGAGGTGGAGCAAAAGATGAAGAAATCTGAGATCAGTAAAGCGATTTCAGAGAGCGCGGAAGCAGAGGAAATTAAAATTGCGTGGGAACTGCTTCAGAACGCTAAGAGTGAAGCTGCAGCAAGAGAGGAGCGAGAACAGGCTGCAGCGAAAGAGGAACGAGAGCTAGAACAGGCTGCAGCGAAAGAGGAAAGCGAATCCGGCCGAAGCGATCAGCGCAAGACCTTCCGACAGGGTAACGGCCCGCGAGAAAACGGGCCCGAGAAGCCCGAAGCAGGACAAAAGGTCCCAGAAAAGAGCGTAGAACACTCGAACGGAGACGAGGCGCGGAAAAGCCCAACTGGGCAGTTCGAGGCAAGGAAGCCGTTCCTGTGCTACAACTGTCAGGAGCCGGGACACACAGCGGCCAGATGTAAGAAACCGCGGGTTGTGTTCTCTTACGTGAACGGTAGTGACAAGGACCTGAAGCTTCTTCGTCCCTATCTTCACGAGCTCCATGTAAACGGAAAGCCGTGCAGGGTGCTTCGGGACAGTGCAGCGACGATGGACGTTGTCCATCCGTCGTATGTAACGCCATCCGATTTTACGGGAAAGGTAGTTTGGATCAAGCAGCTGCTTGAAAAGCACAGTGTCTGTCTGCCTATGGCGACAGTGAGGGTAACTGGCCCGTTCGGAGAGCTAGTGACAGAGGCGGCTGTCTCGCAAACAGTCCCGTTGGAATATCTTTATTTGTTCTCTAACCGGTCAGATTTCTTGCTGCGCGAAAGGGGTCAACAACTGGGAGAAGGGCTAGTTCAGTCGTGTACGAGGTCCAAATCGCGTCAGGTCGCCCCTTTGTTGACGAGTGATCCAGAGCCAGAGGCAGCTGACGGGGAGCAAGCACTCCCAGAGTTGGAGACAGAAAACCGGGATGAGAGGGACCAGGTTGTAGAACAGCCTGATCTCGTAGCACTAGGAAGCGTACGCCGTCCCAACGCGCCGGCGGAAAAGGCGGAGGAAGACGGGATCAGTGAAAGATCTCTCGTAGCTCCGGCGTCGCGTAACTTTGGTCCTCTGCTACGAGTAGACAGAGTGTCTTTGACAGTCGAGCAGAAGAGCGACCCTAGTGTGTCAGGGTTTCGCGGTACAGCTCAGGAGATTGCTAGGACCAATGTGACGGGGCATGAAAAAGGCGGATTGTTTTATCGGCGCTATAAGGACCGCATTTTCACGTCTAGAAATCACGTGAAAATCGATCACTATGACTTCAGGGTAAGAAAAAGAAAAGGCAAATTTAACGGCAATGCCGATGGGTTGAGCAGATTTTTCTGACATCACGAAAAATAGTAGGGATGATCTCAGAGGTCTTCGTCATCCACGGGAATGAGGATCTAAGTGGGGGCACTTTGCCCTAAATGACCTCACAAATTGCGAAGGGTTTTGTCTTTTGTATTTTGTTCTTAGTGACCTCGTTGGAAAAATGAGTTTTTTGGCGACAGGGGGTCTCGATACCCGGAATTGTACCAAATTTTGGTAATCCGTAATCCAGTCTGGCGGGTCTTTGGCGAATTCCGAGCGTTTGACTGCGGTGTGGCGTGGTGTTGTGGGGGACGTTTCCGCTGATGCCTCCGTTGTGAGAGGTTTGGGAGTTTGTTTGGTGCTTGCAGCGTCTTCTCAAGGCCTACTCCAAGCCCACCTCTTCAGGCCAGCGATTGTACCACCGGCCACTCGAGGTTTCCCTGGCCCCGGAGGGGCTGTTAAGAATGGAACCTTCGGCCACCTTTTCCGAGTTTCAACGCTGCGGAAACGAGTCCCGAAACGAGTCCCGACGTGTCAGGACTGCCGGCCACCTGTCGAAGCCTGCCCAAAACGTGTCTCAACGCGTCCGTGACGTCAACGGGACGTGTGTGTGTGTGAATTTTGAACAAAAGTATGAACACATTTATCCGTGATCTTTATCGGTGGTGTTTGCCGCCCGCCGCCGCCTTCGCTGACTTTCTCGTTTGCCGTTCCCGCCGTTGCTCTTTGTAGGCGCGCCTTCGGGAGTCCGGACTATACGTGGCCTCTCCATTACGAGGAGAGAAGAAAAGTGAAATTGAAAATACGGAACGGCAACTTGTTTTTCTGGTTTTTTATATACATTCGTGTGGACTACTATCGCCGTCCCGAGAAGCCAGAGGAAACTAGACACGCGCGACGGGACCGCCACCCCGGGAGAGGGGGAGGAAACTAGGCACGCAAGCGGCTTGGCAAGACGGCAAAAAGAGGGTGCTGCGAGCTTTTGTTGACGCACATGAAAAATCCACCGAACCCTACCCATATACAGCTATCTCGCCGACCTAGCTACATGGCTTCAAGCAAACAGGCTAATACTAAATATAAAAACAAAACGAAGTATATACTATTTGGACACAAAACCAAACGTGACAGTACCAACACAAAAATACTTGGGAGTTCGGTTTAATCAAGAGCTAAATTGGAACACACACGTGAACAAATTAAGTTCAAAACTTTCACGGTCGGTTAAATGTCTATTTAAAATAGGGAACCTTACACCAACATGGCTAAAGAAAAACTTATATTATTTGCTGTTTTACTTTAGGCTTTGCTATTGTCTTCTATTGTGGGGAACGACACCGACCACAAACTACAACTCGTTGCTCACACTGCAGAAAAAAATGTCGCGCCTACTTGAAAATTATAAGGGTAAATTACAAGACCTGCACACTGCACCACTTTTAAAAAAAATATGGCAGACTTAAGGTCAACCAGATTTATGATTTTAAGTTATTACAACTGATACACAGACAAAAACTATGTGTGACGGATATGTGACGTAACGACCCTCTTCGAAACGCACATAAGCGGCCCCCTTAGATCCGTATAAATTATGGAACACAAACAATGAAATATCAAGTCAGTAAAGCCTGGAATAACATTAAAGAGCTCATAGAATTTAATTACACTTTAAGTAAGTTTACAAGGGAGCTTAGGACACTCATGGTGGGCAGTGGCATTTCCTAATTATCTGAATCCGTATGTAATGACTAGTTGATTTTCTGGTATATTCTAAAAATGAATATTTCGTTTATTACTAAGCGTTAACTCTGTAAACTGTGTGCTGCTGGAAAGCGCTGCATTAGGAACCGAGACCTTGTCAGGCTTCACGCCTTTAGTCCCTGTCTCCCTTTTGGTTGATTCCGGAAAAATAAACATTCATTCATTCATTCATTCAGAACAGGTCGGTGGCGGCTGTCCTGGAGGTATCGTAGATAAGGCGTTTTGTGCTTCCTTCAAGAACTCACTTTCTTTGAAACTCTGATCCGCGTGGCGGTGCATGGCTTTTTGAAATACGCTGTTTGCGCGTGCTGCACTTCGCCCTGCCTGTTAGTTGTCACCTCCGTTCATTCTATTTTCTTTTTAAATTTTCATTTTAATTTCTTTTAACTTGTTTTCTTTTTTTTCACTTTTCAGGTGTACGACCAGTGGAACGCAAAGCCCGTGGAGCGTCGCAAGATCCGTTACGGGAACACAGGGAAGCCCAACTACAACGGCGACAACTTCTACACGATCGAAGTGTAGAGTGTGCGCGTTACATTTGTCGTGCATGGAAGGCCACATATCGGGCTGCAAATTAAAACGGCGAAGAAACCTGCACTTTCAAGGCTCGTATATTTTTTTACGACAACTTGTCTATTCGTACATCATATCTTGGCCGCGCACCTTATGTCCAATTGAGTTTTTCCAGTCAACTGTGCACGTGATGTAAAGTGTGAGTAGACCCTCTTTAAAGGCCCATCAAGCAACATTCGCGGTCACCTTTCCTCCCTTGCCGGCGGAAAAAAAGCGGAAAGTAATCTTTTTCGTTTTTCTTTTTTTGCCCGATCCCCCAAACGTCATTTTGGTGATATCCCACACCGCCTGGTGATAGTTACGAAATTGTCGAGGGTTAGCTGATTGGTGCAGGAAAAAGAAATCATATATGTGTGGTTCTGAATTTCTAGGCTAGGTGGCGCAAACTACCGCCCTTTATAAAGAATACAGCCGTTAGCATCCACCCATCCTTGGGCACGAAGCGGGCGATTGGATCCGAGTCCCCGCCGAACGCTGACGCAACTATCGTTTTCAATACGATACGAGCCGAGCTTTACTCTGAACGCTTACGGAACCCTCTTGACCAATCCATGCTCATAGCACGTTCCCAAACAATGGCGAACTCGAATAATTGGCGCAGTAGCTCCTAGGTGGCGCGCAACTTTTGTAAAAGGGTCCATTGTGTTTGAAACAGTGGGTGCTCACGACGTAAAGCCATTACCTTACAGCCAAAAACTGGGAGCAGCGCAGACAAAGGCGCCAACTAAAAGTATGATAAATGTAATAACATTGTAATAACATAATAATATGCCTAAATAGCCGAACTTTTTTGTGCGACCCTCACTCGCTCTGTGCTTTACTGAAGATGCCTCCCGCATGGGAGGCGAAACGTTTAATTAAATTGTTATTTTTGTTATGTCAAGCCGTTTTTGTTATTACATTTATCATGTCTTCGCCCGGCTTCTGGAGTATTTTTGCAACTAAAAGTAGAAGCGACGTCGTGGTGCCCTTTTCAGACTTGATTCTATCTGGACGCCAGTTAATTGTGACTGTGATACTGTAGACACACTTGTCAGAGTCACTTTTGCCCCAGTTGCAGGATAAAAAAACATCTCCACGTGGTGAATGATGTTGCTTGGAGCGAAGCTCTGGTGGTGCTTGTCTGCGTAGACGCTGTTAAGAATGGAACCTTCGGCAACCTTTTCCGAGTTTCAACGCTGCGGAAACGAGTCCCGAAACGAGTCCCGACGTGTCAGGACTGCCGGCCACCTGTCGAAGCCTGCCCAAAACGTGTCTCAACGCGTCCGTGACGCCAACGGGACGTGTGTGTGTGTGCGTGTGGGTTCGTGTGCTCCGGAAGGGGAGAGAGGCCTGGCCTAACTGCGGAGAACCATGGCTATGACTCATTTCTGGCTACGACGCGGCGGGCTTTTCTGCTACGCACTTGGAGGTCGCACCTGCTGCCCTGGCGGAGAGTGAGGGAGAAAACGGACCCCTATATAAGGCGGGGCGTGAGGCTGCTGAGTGGTTCTCTCGGATTTGACGACTGTATCGCTACCATGTAATTAAACCGTTCGTTACGTTACCAATTCTCCCACCTCCACTGGACCCCTGGGTTCTTCACTTCGGGGAATGGTCGTCGTCACGAGCCAGGAAGCTCCCGGACGTGCGGCCTAAGCCCCGCCTCGAACAACTGGTTGGCAGCGGTTGGGATCGGACCATGCGACATCGTGCTACATCTGTGGGTGAGCGTTTGGACTTTGCTTTGAGATTCGCCAGGCTTCAGATTATGGGTAATTAATTTTGAACTGCTGGGAATCCTTAGTGTTTGACTCGTGCGCTAGGTTTGTGTACAACCTCGCGACAAGTTTTATAGCAAAGCCAAAGCTAAAGAGCAGCGATCATGGATCTGATGAGGTTACTGAGAACAGATTTACTCTGTTTATGTGAAGAATTGGGTGTGGAGGTGGAGCAAAAGATGAAGAAATCTGAGATCAGTAAAGTGATTTCAGAGAGCGCGGAAGCAGAGGAAATTAAAATTGCGTGGGAACTGCTTCAGAACGCTAAGAGTGAAGCTGCAGCAAGAGAGGAAAGAGAGCGGGAACAGGCTGCAGCGAAAGAGGAACGAGAGCAGACTACAGCGACAGAGGAGCGAGCGCTGAAAAGGCTAGAGCTCGAAATTGAACAACAGCGATTAAACTCGCAGAACAGTAGAGTTGGGGCTCCGGTACGAGCAAGTGAGACCGAGTCGTATCAAATGAAGAAGCTCATGCAGCCGTTTAAAGTTGGGGAAGACGTGGGCCTATTCTTAGTTAACTTTGAGAGGACATGTGAGAAGTTGAGCTTCGCCCCAGAAACGTGGCCGCAACGGCTTTTGACTCTGTTGCCCTGTGAGGCTGCAGAGGTTGTCGCGCGCCTTAGTGCTGGAGACGCGGACGACTACGACAAGGTGAAGTCCAGCCTTTTGAAGCGGTACCGCCTTTCTGCCGAGGCGTTCCGTCAAAGGTTTAGAAACGCATCCAAAAAGAGCAGCGAGGGCTACTCGGAATTCGCGTACGGGCTTAAAACCAACCTGATAGAATGGTTGAAGAGCGAGGAAGTGTACGAAAGCCGAGACAAGGTAGTCGAGTGTGTGTGCCTCGAACAGTTCTTTCGTAGCATTCCGCAGTCAGTCAAGCTCTGGGTGCAGGACAGAGTGGGAGTCGACTCTGTCGAAAGGGCCGCTGAGCTAGCCGAAGAGTACGCAACGCGTAGAAAGCTGAGCGGAGAGGAAAGCGAATCCGGCCGAAGCGATCAGCGCAAGACCTTCCGACAGGGAGACGGCTCGCGAGAAAACGGGCTCGAGAAGCCCGAAGCAGGACAAAAGGTCCCAGAAAAGAGCGCAGAACACTCGAACGGAGACGAGGCGCGGAAAAGCCCAACAGGGCAGTTCGAGGCAAGGAAGCCGTTCCTGTGCTACAACTGTCAGGAGCCGGGACACACAGCGGCCAGATGTAAGAAACCGCGGGTTGTGTTCTCGTACGTGAACGGTAGTGAAAAGGACCTGAAGCTTCTTCGTCCCTATCTTCATGAGCTCCAGGTAAACGGAAAGCCGTGCAGGGTGCTTCGGGACAGTGCAGCGACGATAGACGTTGTCCATCCGTCGTATGTAACGCCATCCGATTTTACGGGAAAGGTAGTTTGGATCAAGCAGCTGCTCGAAAAGCACAGTGTCTGTCTGCCTATGGCGACAGTAAGGATAACTGGCCCGTTCGGAGAGCTAGTTACAGAGGCGGCTGTCTCGCAAACAGTCCCGTTGGAGTATCCTTATTTGTTTTCTAACCGGTCAGATTTCCTGCTGCGCGAAAGGGGTCAACAACTGGGAGAAGGGCTAGTTCAGTCGTGTACGAGGTCCAAATCGCGTCAGGACGCCCCTTTGTTGACGAGTGATCCAGAGCCAGAGGCAGATGACGGGGAGCAGGCACTCCCAGAGTTGGAGGCAGAAAACCGGGATGAGAGGGACCAGGTTGTAGAACAGCCTGACCTCGTAGCACCAGAAAGCGTACGCCGTCCCAACGCGCCGGCGGAAAAGGCGGAGGAAGACGGGATCAGTGAAAGATCTCTCGTAGCTCCGGCGTCACGTAACTTTGGTCCTCTGCTACGAGTAGACAGAGTCGAGCAGAAGAGCGACCCTAGTGTGTCAGGGTTTCGCGATACAGCTCAGGAGATTGCTAGGACCAATGTGACGGGGCATGAAAAAGGCGGATTGTTTTATCGGCGCTATAAGCACCGCATTTTCACGTCTAGAAATCACGTGAAAATCGATCACTATGACTTCAGCGTAAGAAAAAGGAAAGGCAAATTTAACGGCAATGCCGATGGGTTGAGCAGATTTTTCTGACATCACGAAAAATAGTAGGGATGATCTCAGAGGTCTTCGTCATCCACGGGAATGAGGATCTAAGTGGGGGCACTTTGTTGAAACCCCAAAATGACCTCACAAATTGCGAAAAGTTTTTGTCTTTTGTATTTTGTTCTTAGTGACCTCGTTGGAAAAGTGAGTTTTTTTTGGCGACAGGGGGTCTCGATACCCGGAATTGTACCAAATTTTGGTAATCCGTAATCCAGTCTGGCGGGTCTTTGGCGAATTCCGAGCGTTTGACTGCGGTGTGGCGTGGTGTTGTGGGGGACGTTTCCGCTGATGCCTCCGTTGAGAGGTTTGGGAGTTTGTTTGGTGCTTGCAGCGTCTTCTCAAGGCCTACTCGAAGCCCACCTCTTCAGGCCAGCGATTGTACCACCAGCCATTCGAGGTTTCCCTGGCCCCGGAGGGGCTGTTAAGAATGGAACCTTCGGCAACCTTTTCCGAGTTTCAACGCTGCGGAAACGAGTCCCGAAACGAGTCCCGACGTGTCAGGACTGCCGGCCACCTGTCGAAGCCTGCCCAAAACGTGTCTCAACGCGTCCGTGACGTCAACGGGACGTGTGTGTGTGTGCGTGTGGGTTCGTGCGCTCCGGAAGGGGAGAGAGGCCTGGCCTAACTGCGGAGAACCATGGCTATGACTCATTTCTGGCTACGACGCGGCGGACCCAGCTGCAAAGCACGTGGCGGTCGCACCTGCTGCCCTGGCGGAGAGAGAGGGAGAAAACGGACCCCTATATAAGGCGGGGCGTGAGGGCTCCATTTGTTCTCTTGGATTTGACGACTGTATCGCTACCATGTAATTAAACCGTTCGTTACGTTACCAATTCTCCCACCTCCACTGGACCCCTGGGTTCTTCTCTTCGGGGAATGGTCGTCGTCACGAGCCAGGAAGCCTCCGGACGTGCGGCTAAAACCCCGGCTCGAACAACGCCGAGCCGCAGCATGCCGAGCCTTTTCATTCATGTCAGTAGGAGAATGTGTGGTTTTCTTCTTTTTCTTTTTTTAAGCAGACAGATGGGATGGTATCTCAGAACGTGCTCAGAACCCCCTACTCTTTTTTTTTCTTCTTTTCCTTTGAGTCTTTTCATTCATGTCAGTAGGAGAATGTGTGGTTTTCTTCTTTTTCTTTTTTTAAGCAGACAGATGGGATGGCATCTCAGAACCCCCTACTTTTTTTTTTCTTCTTTTTCTTTTTTCATAAATTTTTTTCATCTTTTTTTTTTCCAATTTTTTTTTTGCCCTACACGAGCACATGAGCATGTGCTCACGTGCTCGTGAGCACGTGATCTCACGAGCAGAAGCATGAGCACCCGACGCCGGGCCGACGGCGGACGGCGGACGGCCATGGCTAGCCCCTAAGGAGCTTCGCCCCTAAAAAGTGTTACGTGTGGAAATTTTGGGGCTTCGTCATGGACTCACGAGGCTGGCGGGAAGCTCATGACTTGCGTACTCTGAACTAGAAATAAAGATTGTTTTTAAGTGTCTGGTAGTACACGCTTACCAAAAGACAAAATAAAAACTTTAATGGAACAAAAACGTTTTTGCACAAATTTATGGCGAATTCAAGTGAATCTTTCTGCGCGCAAATTTCGAGCGCTCTTTCCAGAGTGCGCGAGATCACGTGGTGGAAAGAAAGTGCGGTGGCCTGATCGGCACGTTCTTTCCAAATGAGCCCCTCCCTCTCAGAGCACTCCCTAGCACTCCGTCTCTAGCCGTCGGAGTGCGGAGCGGCGCAGGCGTCACGTGGTGCTTGGACGGGGATCACGTGGGTTTGTTGACGATGACCGGCAGTGGTCTGTGGTGGTGTGCGCAGTGATTTCCCTACACACCCCCTAGGGGGGTGTAACCACCTTTATTTTCAATGCCCCCCTACCCCCCCCCCCCCCCCCCCCCCCCCCACCCCCCCCCCTTGTAAAAGTTCGATCCCCCCCTCTAATTTCAATTCCTGGGGAACCCCCAGACATGACGGCGATGGATATCCGGTTCTGCAAAGTGCTTGTGCATTCGACGGTGCGAGGATTACAACGGACGGGACGACATTAGCTTGTGACCGTAACAGGAAAAGTCGACATGTGATGTGTTCCCAGTGTTTTCACGAGACCGTTCACATCACGGCGGTGAATCCGCTAAACCTAACCGAAGAAGAAACAGCTCGCAGAGCTCGCCGCTGTTTTACCGGGTTTTGTGGTCGCTTCAAGAATTTCAGGTTTAGTAAAAGTTCGGTCAAAGGTTTGTGTTGTAAAATAAAGGAAGAGCCAAATAAAATCCACTGTGATTTGTGCCACATAGCGATATGTGCTATATCCTGCTTGCTGGATATTCCGCCGTAAAAGACGAGATTTATTAACCATTTTATATTTGCCTGTTCTGCCGTACGCATGACCGCTATCGCAGCGCGTTCACTGTCGAAAACGTGACGAGCTGACAACTTTTTTCAAACATTGGCTTTCGTTCAGTTCTGCAAAAATCAAGTCGCATACTGCGGGGATCTTTTACATGTCGATGCGTAGAACAATTTACGTCACAACCGTTATTTTATCACGTTGCGAGCATAAAGTTTGCTCAATTGTCCACCTTACGCTATAATTTTTTTTTTTTTTTTTTTAAATTCATTACCAATGTTTAGAGGTTTTACTTCCGTAACTGGTCTGAGAATGTTAGAGCGCTCTGAGCCCAGCAGTTGTAAGCGGCTGAAAAAAGATCCCCGAGTAGCTCTGGCAGCGAGGAGGGGGCGCTCTGCTGAATCAAGGTCAGAGTAGAAAAACGACCACCCGAATTCACCAGGTTGCGCAAATTTCGATTATAGCGACGCGCTTGTATCTGATGCTTCTATTTCGGAAGGACATTTCGGGATCGATCGTCACACGAAATGAATAAGGAGCTATTCCGAATTTTTTTTTTTTAGAGTATAAAGTCCAGTTTTGCGACTTACGTCTGCAATCCAGACACTTAAAAAAAAAAGTGTCTTTTTAGCAGCAAGGTTCGACGTAAGGCTTGTTTTGTTTATCTAAGTAGATACCGCGCAAAACGTATGTGCTGCATCTACAAGTAGAACAAGCGCTTCATCGCCGCGAGACGATTAGGAAAACTTCACCGGAACGACAATGCCATCCCGCTCTGCGGTCTGCGTGGTCCTTCAACCTGCCCGTCGTCCTTTTAGCGCTTTTATTCTATGCAATGCCATCCGCCCGAATTTAGGGTTCGCGTCTTTATTTTCGATAAAAATAGCTTCTACGATCTAAAATACCGAGTTTTTGGGAATTCGGGAAAAAGGGCCACGCTCAACCTAGAAACTACGAAGGAAGTTGGAACACCAGTACTTGGAAACACGCACACTATGTATGGTATGTCGAAGACAAGTTTCGACGTGTCATTTATTAGACATTTTCACATCACTCACACATGACAAAAATGCGCTAGAATAAAAAGGCGAAGCCACGATGGCTCTCGCTGTAGTGATCCTAGGGGGCATGACCAAGCTTCAGGATTGCACGCGGTAAATCGAGAACTTTTTTTTTTGTGACAGATTCCCGCCATGAGTACAGCCAGTACTGTTACAAATATTCTTAATCCTTCGGAACAATGCAAAATCGGCTGTCACAAAGCAGTGGACATGGTCACTGCTACTCTAAAAGCGCAGTGATACTTGGAAACGTTCAATTATGCCGGGAAATAAAAGAAGACGCGTCTAAGAGCTGCTCGTTGCCTTGATGTCTGTCCAATTGACGTCGCGGAAGACCCTGTCTGAAGGCCAGTGCTGTCCTGGAGTTCACCTGCGAAGAAAGGGCCATATGTCAAGACTACATCCAATATTGGAATACGGTCACTCAGAAGGCAACTTGTAATTAGGTTTTTTTAGATTTTTTCTCGGGGCTAGGATAAAGGAAGATGAGTAGAAAGGGTGAGGGGGAAGGGGGGGGGGGGTGAGTGAATCATCTGCGGCAGCAATAATGGTTTCATCATTTAGTTTATGATATGGAGGGTATACAAACCGTACCTGTTCTTTTGAAAAAAAAAAAAAAAATCCTCGTTTTGTAAACTTAGTTTAGCCAGTGACATATTTAGATTTGATTTGTTTAAATGAGTACTTTGGGCACTAACTTGACGTGAAAACAAGAATTCAAATGAGACACCGTCCCCCTTAGGGCTGGCATTTTGACTAGGTACACTGTCGTTTCCGTCGCTCAATTCCCTCAGGAATTAACCAAGCTCAACGTGTTTCTGAAACCAATCAGTCAATTTGACAGTTCTTGCTTTACTGACGATTTTTATTACAACACTCTGAACAAAAACTTAATGGTGATTTCTTTTTTTTTTTTTTTTTTTTAAAGAGCGGGAGTCCTGCGATTGTAGCATTATCTTCGGCAGTTGCTCCTGCTGATCGAGTTCGCGCATCCGGCGCAGCCGAGATGCATCCTTTAACGAACAGCTCGCGCTTGCAGCCTTGGAATTGCTTTACATTACAAAAAGTCGGGAAGCAAAAAAGAAAGCGAAACAAAGGGCAAATGGACACAGATAAGTATAAACTATCTGAATAGGTAAAATGATCAAG
>JABSTQ010007144.1:0-42472 GCA_013358835.2 Ixodes persulcatus | reverse complement strand
TTAATAGACAAAAAAAAAAATGAGTGCGAGCCAGGCACGTTGCCAAAATTTGATTCGGCGGCGACCATGACAAAATGCTGTATGAGGGGGAGGGGGGAGAGGGGGCCCCAGCAAAATGGAAGTCTTTGAGAGGTGGGGGAAGTGGAGAGGGGGGCCCGGCCCCCCCTCCCCCCTACCTTGGGTACTTGCCTGGTGCGAGCTATTACATATATTTACCTCTAAGCAATTTAATCGAAACAGTCAAAAAAGTATGGAAAAGTGGGGTAGTTTCAAAGATGTCATCTTGCGCAGTAATAATATTTTAAGTCCAGTACTGGCAAGTGAACCATGCCACAATAGCTCCCACATTTGGATCCTTTGAAGGACGCTGAAAAATATATGACTTTTTATATTGAATTTTATTGTCTTCAACTATGCAATCATGGATTTCCACAGCACCCAGTAGACCTAGTCTTACAAGGACTGTGTAAAGCCAAGACCCAGGGAGTTTATTTTATTGCTATTCACAGTTGAGGACTGTTATCCAGATTGCACCGAGGGCACGCCATGTCTTAGTGCGCAGCTTTGGGCATGCTGTGCCTCTAGTTGGGCCGTTCGGTCAAGGAAGGCATTTATGCTTCCTTGATGCATATGCTTCCTCGTGTGCATCGTGGTCAATAAAAGATGAAGAAAGGCTGTCGGAAGCTATACTTGCACATCTTTCCATTGAAAAGTAGAAAGGAATACAGGTGTAGGTTCTATCTTGTTCCCATGGAGGATCAATATCATTTGAAATAAATTAATAAAGGGTTTTGTTGGAAGCGTATGTAATGAGCACAGCATTATTTGTTGCACTCTATTTCAGCCACATCCAATTTAGGACATCACCGTTCCTGGTTTGGCTGCTGGTGAGGACGAGACAAGCCTGACAGCCCATGAGAAGTGGCTCAAAAACGAAGTGAAGAAGTCTCATCCAGATGAAAACCAAATCAGAGAAATGATGGATCTGACGGCAGCAGCAAGGCTGGTGGAGTTAACCACTTTGAGGATGGACAACGTGAAAGAAAAGTATCCTTACCTAATGGACTTTGACCGAGTAAGTCACCACTTTCGTTTATTTTTCTTTTTTTTTTTAGTGCAGTGACGGCAGAATGGGTTAATCTAGAAATGCGCTTTGCAAGCATGTCGTACAATCTCAACTTTACTTCTTTATGGTCGTCTCGTCTGTAAACGTTTGCTGGCCCCTTGTCACATTTTCTGGTATATAGCATTTGTACAGGTATTTTTCGCAACAAGTTTTGCGTAACCATAACAATACTTAAAAAAACAAGTTAGCTGTCGTGATTCATGGTAATAAAAACCAAAGTCCCCTTTTGTGTCCACGAGTTTTCGGTTTTTGTAACCATAAAATTCTGCTTCATTTTCTATCCTATAACGACAAAGGCTGTAGGACATAATAATTGTGCTGCCCTTTCTCTGCCCTATGCGCTTTTTTGTACGAGTGTAAAACATATTTTCAGACCAAGTTTGCTCATAAGAACAGTGCCGTCCAATTCATCCGTCTTGGTAGTGACACTGACTCGAGGGCATCACCTTTTCAACAAGCATTCTGTTAAAATCTTCTTATAGGACCCAGAGCTTCACAGTGTATATATTTTTCATTGCAAACATATTTCATAGAACCACTAAAGCAGGTGGCAATATCAGTGGAAACAAGCCCAAAGCATGCAAGCATAGTAGACCATAACAACTTGATGACCTGGTTGCAAGTAATAGGTGATTCTGCCTTCGTCGCCTGTAGTTTTATTTTCATGGTTTGCGGGGAGTTCTAGAGCTACAGAAACAAAGGCGTTTTGCAAATTGTCTTGTTTGTGTGCATATGCTGAAATTCGGTCAGTGTCGCACAACGTTTCCAATATTGAGCATGCTAGGTCTGTCTAATGTGACCATGTACAGTTGTCCTCAATATGAGATAGAACACTCCGAATCATTCGATCGCCTTTACCTCCAATAAAGGTTGGTTCAGCCATTAGCGTTTCACTGTGCTGTGTCCGCCTGTGCCGAGATTTGTGCATGGCTTGCCATGGCCACCTTTGCAATGAACCAATGGGGAGGTCACGTGTAGTGCGACGCGAAATGACCGAGTGAAGTCGGTGCAAACGTGTGAAGGCGCCTTAAAGGTTAGCGATTGTGCAGGAGAAAGAAACTCTCTGTGGCCTTCATTCGTGTTGGCATCCGTTAGAGCAGCTGGGGATCGTGATCACCCTCATAATGAGGACAACTGTACATATCACAGTAGACATGCAAAAAGAA
Organism: Ixodes persulcatus; assembly: GCA_013358835.2. NCBI lineage: Eukaryota > Metazoa > Arthropoda > Arachnida > Ixodida > Ixodidae > Ixodes > Ixodes persulcatus. The sequence goes on along the minus strand of JABSTQ010007144.1, from coordinate 40,180 downwards.
ACTTCCTGTGGATTTGCCCTTTAAGGTTATGAACTGCATATGGGTGTGTAATACCCCAGTTATACGGGTGGTTTGAACTGGCATTGAGTAAATATCCGTTATCGGCCCGAACTGTGATTGGTCTTAACTGAACTGGGATTGTGCTACAGGCTGTTTTGGACACAGTTGAAAGCAAAACAAAACTGACTTCTTTGTCATGTGATCATTCTAGGTGTTGAGGTAAATTACTCGAAAAGGCACTTTTTGTTTTATACATATAGGTATATTACAATGTAGTAAATATCATGTTTTTTGTTTTTTTTTTCAGATGTGTTAGAGTAAGTACTAAACAGCATTTAAGGCTAGGTAACGCAAAATCTAGGCTAGGTGACGCAAGCTAACGTCCACCTCAAAGGCGCTGCTGCTATTTGTACATTCATACAGCTATTTTGTTCTGCCATCTTTGCCCGTTCAGCAAAATGCCAGCACGCCAGGATTATGCCACCACATCAGGATCTGACGTCACACGCCTCGCTGAATTACGCCCTTCTTTTCCGAAAATATGGCCATAAAGTTCAGATACTGCTGCATGAGTGATGTTTTGGGGTCTGTAGCATCCCACTGTGTACTTCTGGTGCCTTGTTTTGTGAAGTCAAATTTGGGTGCAGCACCCCTTTAACTTTTAACTTTCAAACTCTAGACTAAAAGTAATGTACCATACTTTCCAGACTATAGTTCACAAACTATATTTGTCTAAAAGTTGATATTTTACACTGTACAATCGATCTACAGGTGTGGACTGTACAAGAATTTTTGTTTCAAGATTGTTCATTGTTACAAAACTGGTTACGCCAGGTTGTCGTGTTTTAGATATTTTACGCGGGAATAAAGTAATCAAGACAAGCCTGGGATAAGGTAATCGAAAGCTTGGGAAACACACCTTCAGTGTGTTTTCCAGGCTCTCGATGCCTCGCATCTGACTTGTCGTTTGCTTGGGAGCCCGCAAGCAACCAACTTGGGTCAAGCTTAATCTTGAGGAGCTCGGGATTGGCTGACGAGCGGGTCACAGATATCCCTTTTGTGGAGTTCTCCACAACGAGTGTGGATTATCTAAGAAAATACTTTTTTTTAAGCCGAAATTGACCCTTGCGAATTATACACCGGATGTGGACTATAGTCTGGAAAATATGGTACCTTGTTTCAATGTTTTAACCCCTAAACTAAAAGAGGTGTAGCTCATTTTTTATTCAACATTAGGGTCCTAAATGAAAGTTGCATGTGCAATGGAACAAAAAGTATACACTCGAAACGGAAGGCATCTCAATTCCTCTTCTCTTCTAGTCATTTTATCATGAACTATTGTGATGTACTAAGGTAATCTGTGTTCATTTTTGTTGTTTCTTATAATTTTTGCTAGCATCTTAAGCCTATGCTGTGATATTTAAAAATATATTCGGTTATTTGTATGGAGGATATACCTGGTTTTTGTTGTGCTCACCTAATAGTTCAATAAATGATTAATAATTTAATTTGGATTTTATTGACTCAATTTGTTTTCTCGATTTATTCTAGCATCTAGACCTATAGATGTTGTGGTATTTAATAGAATGTATCAAGTATTGTATTTTGATAAGTGTGTGGTGGACACACTTATGTTTGTGCTCACATATTAAGTGTGTGGATAAGTGTGTGGTGGACACACATTATGTTTTGTGCTCACATAATATCTCAATAAATAGATATTAATTTAGTTTTCCTTTCATTTTTTTTTCTCGTTTTATAACAATGTTTACTTACTTGCAGCTTTATCACATGCTGTTTGTATGCAGCTGATGCCACTCGCCATGCCTTGGGCGAACGTGTACAGGTACTACGACATACCAAATATGACAACTCGTAACCACCTCATATGCGAGGCAAATGACCGAAGAGCGAGAGCAGGATGCAAGGACCAAGTGTCAGGATTGAACAAGTTAAGCTCCTTGTTATTTATATTTGTACCATACACTTTCTAACATTGCATAGTTTGCATGAGCACATGCTCATTATGCATGTGGGGCATATCACACTTCAGTTTTGGCAGTTTGACAATTAGACACTTTTAATGACACATTGAGATTGGTGGCCGACTCCTTCTTTAAATTGATGTTTGAGAATGCCTCCCACTGATCTATTCATGAGGAAAACTGATCTGTTTTGTGGAAGTATACGAGTATTAAGACCATCGAGCAACTAATAAATTCAGAAGCTTTAGGCATGGAACGAATTCTGTGTTATTTTTTTATTTTCCTTTTAAATTTTGTGGGAAGTAAAACTTAAATCACGCAAGATTTTCCTGTAACTTCCGTTTGCATATAAGTAAAGCTTCACATTGAAATATTACCTTTTCTGCCATGCATATCTTGCCTTCATTATCTGACAGTGCATCTAATGCACAGCTGCTTCGAGTAGCATGTGTGTTGATGCATTGCACGCATCTCAAAAAATGAATCCAGTCTTTGTAACAAGGTCCTATGCCGGCACTGTACTTTTGCATCTCCTTATTTCTTCAGTTATCTGCTCTGCATACTTTCTGGTTTTCTTGTTGCCATACCTGGTATACTGAATGAAAACTGTGATTTGGGCTAGTTGGTACTTATGCATGGTAGAAAATATGCCTAAAAAACACGGACAAAGAAAGCAGCACACAGGACGAGGTGTAACTTGCACCGGACGAGGCGTAACTCAGTAAACTTCAGTTGCAAGTTACGCCTTGGGGGGTCCTGTGTGCTTCCTTCTTTGTCCGTGTTTTTTAGGCATATTTTCCACCATGCTGGTATACTGAACACAGGTTGACAGGTGCTGAGATTCAGGGTGATTCATTCTCATCGAAACAGATTCTTGTAAAATAAAACTTCTGTTTTATGCAACTTATCTTTTTACAGTTGAATTATACTTGTCCTTGCAGACACTTTATACAGGAAAGATGGCAAGGTGGACTTATTACCTAAAATCTATCAATTAGCTTTTAGTTACTGGTTTGATGGCACCAGCACATATTGTGAAAATGAAGGTAGTCACCTCAGACCGGCTTATTTTTCGTGAAATGAGCACTAACCTCAGAAAAAAAGATTCAGAAAGATTCTTGCACACAATAGAGGTTGTAGAATACAATACTTTCTGGACCACTACAATACCACTGCCTTTGGTGAAACAATATTTTCTCTATTTTTTTTTGTCTGTCTGCTCATTTCAGGATTTATAAAAAATTGACTGGTTTAGGAAGGTGACTGTATTCAATTTCGCAACAGCTGTCAAACCAGTAATTGAAAAAGTTAATAAACTAATTTCCGATGATAGTCCACTTTTAGTGCCACCCTGCCCGTACAAAGTGTCGGCTTGGCAAAGTGCTCATCTGTAACGAGATCATCTGTGTAAATAAGAGAAGATTTGTTTTACAAAAGTCTATTTCGATTAAAATGAATCACCCTCAAACACCAATTAAAATCAGAATCAGCACCCTTGGTTTGGGGTGCATAGCACCGTGCACCCTATACTACTTCACACCCCTATAGGGTGCTTTGGCACAGGGGTGCTCGTGTGCACCCTCAAAGGGTGCTCTTCCTGGGACAAGTGCTTTACACCCCTAAGGGGTGTAAAAAAGTTTAGTGTGTACATGCTCACCACCCCGACCGGGTCGTCGTGCATTCCGCTCTCGTCCACCCACAAACTCGCCGACGGCGTGCGCTCCGCACTGGTTCGCGAGGTGCTCCTGTGCAACGCGTTCGGCACCAACAAGACGGATCCGTGGAGCGCGAAACTGAACGCGGTGCAGAACAATTTGAAGGACGCGCTGAAACACCACGAGCGCATGTGTTCCGATCCAGTGGCATACGTAAACTTCGTGATAGGAACGACGTACCTGTCCCCACTGGAAGTCACCTACTGCATCGACGCGTGGCTGTGGCGCACGACGTACCGCGACCGCACCCTCCTGACTTGCCCCTCAAACAACATGGGCTAGCGGGCCGACGACATCGACGGCTACAACCGGCGCATGACCGTGCGCGAAATCAAGGCCTTCGTCTCTGGGCGACGGCGCGTCCAACGTGACGCCGAGGTGGCAGCGGGTCGTCGTCGGCGCGGCCTCCTTCCTCATCGGAGCCGACGAGTTGAACGTCGTTCGCGGGGAGGACGTGGACGGCTACACTCTGCGGAGGATGAAGTACGTGGAGAAGGTCGACGTAACCGGCACTCTGATGCACTGCGGCGACCTGCACTTTTGGATGGTGTGCACCGCCCTAGAAACAATAGACGGTCTGTGAAAATAAAAATGTTGGAATACATAATACGTCTCCCGCTCTATTCGAGCAACCCCGTCTCATACTTGGACGTCGGTTCGTATCTCAGGGCAATGAGTGGCACTCCCAGAAATCCGGACTCCATGAAAGGGGAAATTGCCGCTCTCCAAATAGACGGGGCCTCGTTCGCGCCTTCCGAGACCCCCGTGTGCATGTGCGTCTCGGACACGCCTTTGAGCGCCGACAGTGTCTTGAGTGGCCTGGAATACGAGAACGATACGTGTCGCACCGTCATGAAGCTTGCGTCGAAGACGGTCGTGAACGCGTACATTTACGTGTGCACGGAACTGGACGGGAGTAAAAACGCTAAGGTCCTGGGTACTCTAAACTACTTTATTCTCGAGTACGGAATCGACACCACGCTGGAAGGGGTGCCCATCGGGTCCGTGAAGGTCCTGTTCGCCAAAGACTGCCGCGGTGCGCGCATCGATAAGTTCAGATACTACCTGACGAGGATAGTCTAGATAACGACCAAGAGAACAGCGTGATGTTCCCCAAGACCGCCTTCAACCTGTCGTCTCCGTTAGTGCAACTGGCGCGGCAGTTGCAGGCTCCGCCGCCGCAGGCACTACTCGACGATTACGAGATGACCGAGCGAATAGCGACCGCTCCTTTAGAGTTGCACAAACCCTGGCTCACCAGCCTGTTCGCGCTCAGCTCGACGGCTGGTGGATTTCGGATCACAGGCAGCTATCACCGACGCCGGCGGATACGCCAAGAAGAGGTCTCTGCCGGCCGACTGGCGAGCGGGCCTGTGGAACGCCATCAAGGACTTTTGGGCACTGTTGTGTTCTGCTATTTCTCTTTCACTACTTCTTCTTCTATGTGTTGTCCTACCCAGAGCCGTCCTACCTATCTCCGCTTTCAGAAACCATCCTCTTTCTTTTCTTCTTTTCTACGAGACATAAAATGAGTTCATCACGAGGCACCGGACGAGATGGTCGTTCTTTCATAGTCGTACGCTTGCTGCTGAATTCTACAGGCACAGCGCTACCTTCGCGAGGGCCAGCATCGCGACGGCGACGACGCGTGGCTGCGTTTCAATAAGTTGGTGTGCGCCTTCGTACCGCCGTCGATTTACTGCGTGCTGGCGTCGCCGCCGCTGCCCTATCCCACCGAATCGAGTGTGGACGCGAACCACAACGACCCCCTGACTTTCAAGAACCATTAACTGACCATTGATAACACGATGAGTATCGTGGACGCCCAGACCACCGACCGTAGCGTGAACGTACCCGACACCTGAATGGGAAAGTGCATGCCGCGTGCCAATTACTCGCAGGCCAAGTTTAAGCTGACGGGGAGCGAGAACAAGTTCCTCAAGAACTATTTCGAAAATATCAAACCCAAGATAGATACTGGCTCGATAGAGGGGTACGACATAACCCATTCCTCCTTCAAGACCACGGACGAGCTAAACCAACTGAGCACGAGTCCGTTCGACGAGGTGAAGAAGGTCAGGATACGATATAATGGGGTACCCGGTTTCTTCCAAGACCGGGATAGACTTGGTGTCGGCCACTGATCCGATGAAGCGGGCCAACAACGGCGCTCTTGCAAACGCAGTTCGCTCAAACAAGAACATGCTCTTCGTGTCAAAACGGCTCAAGTTTGCCAGGACTGCCTTCTCCAGGTTCCTTACGTGCCCTCTTCGTACTTGCTGGACGGGGCGCACGCCGTGATGCAGGTGTACCCGTCCGACGACCCCAGTCGCTACACGCTCGCGGTCCTGTCCACCGTGGACGAGTCGTACCGTACGTGTACTTGGGCTATAAAGAAGGCGAGGCGGTGCGCCTGGACCGGGTCGGTTTCACCCTGTTTACAAACGCGCTCAACGTCGTCTTCGCAGGCAAGCTCAACGGCGACCTCCCGTTGTCGATATACGCGCCCGAGTCCAATCTGCACATGAACGACTGGACTAAATTCTACTGCACTCTGCTGGCCGATCACGAAACCTCTCGGTGCTCCTTCCTAGAGCACCGCGGCCGGGAGATCGTCACGATTAACAGGCGCGTGGGCCACGAGTAGTACCTGCGCCTGCCGCGGATCATGAAGTCGGCGTTGTGCGCGGACGTGGTCGCGTTCTCCGACGCCTTCACGCACGTTTACGGCGACGGCAACAACCTGCACTTCAATCCGCGCCACGTGCTCCACAAGTACTTCGTTCGATCCGCAGTCTTGGGCAAGGGGCGGCGCGGAATCACGCTGACGTCGCGCGAATACGAGTATCTGCGACGACTCGTCCTGGGGGAGTGTGAGGGATTAAAATAAAAAAAAAAAATGGACGAGATCGTGGCCTACGGCGATGTCTTATCAGAAAGCAGGTGCGCGTCGCTTCTGTGCATCCCTTTCTAGGACTCGCAGAGCGCGATATCTTCACAAACGCATAGAGTACATGCAGAACCCGTCCTCTCCCGTACGGGTGTCCGCCGCGCAAGGCCTCCTCTACCACGAAAGACTCGCCGCGAGGAACCGAACGGTCCTGGCCGGTCTGAGGGACGCCAACTTCGTCGTCAAGACCGTCTACTCGGAACCGTATTGGTGCGCGCTCGCGCTGAGCAGGGCCGCGTACCGGTCGCCGGTGGGGCGGACCCTGCGCCTGAGTACGATAGAGCCCTGGCTCAAAGTGGACGAGGACGCGGTCGAGGCGACCGGCGTGCCGGCGGCGATATACGTGGTCGACGCCAACGACGCCATACTCTGCACATTCGATTACCTAGCTCACTTGGTGGGTTACTACACGTCGTGCACGGGGAGGAAAACCATGCGGATACGCGCGAACGAGTCGCTGACGCCGGCTTCCGAGGGGCTGCTGCCGCCACCGGGCCGCCCGATCGTGACGCTGGCCTGCGCCAAGTACGCCGACTTGGGCCTTAGAAAACGGCTGCTCCCGTTCGTCGGGATCACGCTCGGGTTCAGGATGGCGTCGACCCGGTTGCTGCAGCACTCGCACAGGCCATGGATGTTGCCCGATGCGTACGCCAAAGAATACGTCGAGCGCCTGAGTGCTGTAATGGGGCCGGAGCTCACCAAGGCGCTGACGACGCCAGCTCCGGAGAGTGTCGGCGCGTTCGAAACGGCGCACCGGATATTTACGAGCACCGGCATGCCGGACGCGTGCGTGGACGCGTGCATCGTGTCTTATCTTATCTTACCTTCTATAATCTTATGGAGGGACTGAACGCCGCGGTCGCCAACAGCATAGTGGTGGGCTGCACATCCGTGTACTGCGGCGAGACCGGGGCACGGCCACGTCCTGACGAGGCGCCCGGTCCAGAAACTGGCCGGCAGCGACCTGCTCGACGTGAAGGTGCTGCCCCAGAGGAACAACGAGATGGTGGAGGCGAACCCCGTCTTCGTAAACAAGGTGACCAGCCGCGCCAAAGCGAGGCGCAACGCGACGGCGGCCCGCAGGCCGTCCCAGTATCGCAACGCGACCAACGTCGGCGCTTGGTACGTGTCGTGCCCCAGCGACGTGGAGAGTTTCGAGGCCAACATCAACAAGGTGAAGAGCCTGCGCCAAACGCTGCAGCCCGTTTACAACGACCTGGTGGCCTCCCTGTGCGAGTACGCGTGGAACGGGTTCCCCACGAGCAACGCATCGTTACTCTGAACCAAGGTGACGAGCCTAAAGAACGTCTTGGACGGTTCCAACGTCTCTTACGAGACGGCCGTGTGCTACAAGGCCGCCAAGGCCGCACTACGGAACTACTCGGACGAAGTCAAAGTAATACTACTGAAACGTTTCGACCCGAATAAGATGTTTGCCATCACGAGCCCGTCGGGCACCCCGTGCTTCTCGGTCAACATCACGAACAAACCCGCAAACACGAACGTAAACTGCACGCCCAACGACGTGTCGGTCACCACGGCACCGTGCGACATCCAAGACGTGTTGACGTCTCTGGTGCTGGACCCGATCATGTACACAGCCACGGCGGGCAGGAGGAACTGGTGGGAGGTGACCGGCGAATCTATTCTCGACCACAAGTGGTTTAGGATGGGGCTGGCCGTGCACCTGTGGTACGGCGCGGACTCTGAACAGACACTCTTCGTCAGGGACTGCGTTTGCGAGTACTTGCTGGAATACCTGTTGCTCGGAGAGCCACCGTCCACGCGCTTCGCGAACGCACCGCTCAACAGGCCGCCTCCGACCGACGCGTCAGACATTGCGTTCCTTAAGGTGTCTGGCGAACAGGACAAGCAGCGTCGGTTCGAGGATCGTCTGGTGCAACAATTGGAGGCGTGGTTGAATAAGAACACGATCTTGACGGACGTGCATCGCGCCTTCGTCACGTCGAGTAGCACCGAGCTCGAGCCGGTCCGCCTGTTCGACTCCACCGGCGCGTACGATACTCCAACCAGCAGTCGCTGATCGACACCATCCAGTTTGCGCGACGGGGCGGCTGCGTGCGCGACGGCTGCGTCGTTTTTGAGACACCGTACGCGGAATCCGTAGAATTGATAAGGGACGCTCTCCAGTGAGGATTTGACGGTATGAAGGCGGCCAAGGACGCGGTGGTACCCACCATCGGCGCGGCGAACAGTTACAAACCCGCCGATCTGCCCGGTGGCGACCCGCTGCCAGCGAACCGCGGCGTGGCCGACGGCCGCCTGAACGGCGAACTGGCGGTGGTGAGCACCGAACGCGTCCTGCCGTGGCTGAGGACGCGTTCGGTGCTGAGGACGCGCTGGTCGTGGACCTGTGCCGCAAGACGAGGGACGGGTACACATACTATAAAGACGTCCCTTGTCCGAGGATGAGACTCAGCACGGACCTGATTACGGATCCGCGCCAGGTCGAAGGTAGTGTTAGCGACGAGCCATGGGTCGTCACTAACATTACCTTCGACCTGGCGCATCACTCGATACCGAGACGGACTCTTCGTTGACGGTGCACAACATGTTCGCCAATCGCGGCACCGTCGCGGCGCTGGACGCGTTCTACGACGGTTACGAGCGGGGTTACGAGATTTACAAGAACTCCAGACTGGGTGAGCTGGAAAAGATGCTGCCCTACCTAAGGGGCTACGGCAACCCGAACGTGGAGGTGCGTCTCGAGGATTCCACCTCGACGGACGACTTGTCCCTCGCGTTGTTCGGAAGGGCTCCGGTCAAAAAGAACGAGCAGGCCTATACGGAATCCGAAAACTACAACCAGCTAGCGCACTGCGTGGCCAAGGCGCTGGGCTTCAAGGTGTCCACGACCGAGTTGATGGGGATCCTCAAGCACCTTGGACGCAGTAGGGACTCGCGAGAGATAAACCTCCCGTCGCCCTGACGACCGCGGTCGATTCCCTGGAAAGGGGCGACTCCGCAAGCACCAGGTGGTGCTGCTGGAGCGAGTTCATAAGCCCGGGTTTACGTCACCCGCGTAGATGAAGACGATGTCCTGGTCGAGAAGCACGTTACGCCGCGCGTGTCGATCGTATTTCTCCGCTGAGGATGACTACTTCCTTGACGACGTCATCAAGGGCACCGATCGGGACACGCTCGTCCGCAAGTACCCGCTGCTGCCGGCCGACGTCATCGACGAACACCGCAACATCACAGTCACGACGGACATGATCGCCTACCACTACCGCGTGTTCAATCGGCACATGGGCGAGCGCTTCAAGAGCGTCGCGTCCAGCGTGCTACTCGACGACTACGCCAAGCTGTACAAGCACGACCCGCGCGGCGGGTACACGAACCTGTATACGCGTACGACGACGAGCTCTCGCCCGTAGAGTACAACGTGTCGTACGTGTACCCCCTGAGCCAGCTGCAGCGGGTTCTCGACGGAGTGTTCGACGGCGGCGATTCACGCACGTCGCCTCCAAGGACGCGAAGCGGCGCGTGCCCACTTACAACGTGACGGACGAGTACCAGTTGCGGCGCAACACCGTGCGCGCCTCGGCGCACATACCGTGGATCTCGTGCGACGACAAGGTGTCGAGCGTGTACTGGAACGACGACCGACGGGCCATCCACGTGTGCAGCGACTACTGCGTCATGAACGATTTCTACGACGATTTCTACTACTGCGTCATGAACGATTTCTACTCAAGAACGCCGTGGACGCCACCGTCCTGTGCTACTACATGCTGGCTTCCGAGGTCGAGCGCGCTCAACCGACGCGCTGCTGCGACCACTCGCTGTTCCTGTCCAAGGTGCAGACCATGGTCAAGCGCGCCGCGTACAGTTTGACGGACGACGACGTGTACTGCAAGCGCGTGGGCTCGACGTCTGTGACCGCCGTGGACGCGCGCGCATGTTACAACGCGACCAAGGTGTGTCTGACGACGGCCGTGAGCGGCGTGTGCCTTGCGGAGGGACTCCACCGCCGGCGAGTGGTGAAGGCCGTCAAGAACGGACTCTTGCCCTTCTTGGACAGGCTGTTCCACCCCACCGGCGTCGTGTCGGACGTTCGGTCGCTGCTGCCTCGCGAGCGCGTGGCGCGAAACGACGACAAAAACGCCGCAGAGTTCTCCAAGCGCGAGTACAAGATCGTGAACCACGCCATCATCTATGGCATGAAGTGCACGCTGTCGTCGGTCCGCAAACTCAAGACAATCCACGTGCCCCACACCACGCTCGACTGCGACATGCCGTTCATGGAGCGTGTCATCCTGTTCAAGTTGAACCACCAGGACATGTATCGCAGGCGGTTCGAGGTACTCAACGACGACATGGTTCTCGTGTCCACGTTCAGCCGCCGGCCGCTCATACGCTGGATCGGCTGCGTGGCCACCTGCAGTCCCATCTACGACGACGAGGCGCGGCACGCCAGTCACGCGCCGCAGCACGTCGAGGACGCGGACGACCGCTTGGACGTCGAGACGTGCGGCCGGCGTGCTTCAAGGCCATGCTGAGCAGGGGGTCGACCGTCGTCAACGGCACCAAGGCGTGCTACTTTTACAAGAACAGGTCCTCGGACATCACCCATCGACCCGCGCAAGCGAAAGGCCGTGCAGTGCCTCAAGCGACGGTTAGGCAAAGTCGGACTCTACAACACGTCCTTTTCCGTGAAAAAGAAACAGAGGTTGAAATAAAAAGATAGGATGGCGTTCCACACGTACGAATTGAAACCCGAGGCGTCTCTGGCTAGCATTTTTACGCAGTCGAGTCGCTCGAGCACGACGGGACCACCTGCGTGAACCCGGGCGTCGGGCTGCTCGCCGACGACATTCCCAGTTGCGATGCGCTCGAGCGCACCATGTCTCCGAACCAGAAACTGAGCGTCGTCGTGATGGAGGCGTACAACAAGTGCATCCAGCGGGTCGTAAAGTACCTCGGTTGCGAGAACGTGGTCGTCCAGCGGGACGTCGCTGGCGCGCACGGTGCCCGTCGACGCCTTCCCCAAGATCATACACCGCGTCGCGTATTACGCAGACAGGTGCTCGTCGAACGTGGCGCAGTTTTGCAAGGAGAGGAACGTCTTGACGGTGCCGCCCATCCCGACGAGCTCGGCGCTGATCGTGGGGCAGACCGTCACGCTCTTGTTTCCGCACGCGAAAATGGACAGCGTAGACTACAACGGCGACGCAAACGATCCGGCGAGCGCGCTGTCCTTCCAGACGCTCTGCGAGGTGGGGCGTCTGCGCAAGTCCGAATCCAAGACCATCGGAACTTTTCTCCGGTTCCGATGCAAGGCGCGCAGCGAGGAATACGGCCACTGCAACGTGTTTGTACACGTGCACACGGACACCGGGTCGCCACCCCGCTCGGTTTTTATGCGGTCGTCAAGCAACACCTGCTGTCCGCGCTAATCAACATCGACGCATGCGAAGACAAGGACGCCTACGTCGCGCTGAGCGGGGGCCGCACACTCGAACCGTCACGCTGCCCACCTTCTGCGCCAAGGCCATATGCGCCGATATTAAGGACCCGAGCGTGCTACACTACACGCGCATCGACCACTGCTATCCGTACGACGACCAGTCGCAGCCCCTCGTCGAAGACAAGGACCTGGTGACCATGGTCAACGGCCCCTTCTGGATATTCGTCGTTAAAAGCAACATCGTGGTGAGCGCGGCTCACGTCCGACGCGAGCACCTGTTTCTCATTCCTCACCGCGTGTCCGCAGCACCCGAGAGGAACACCATGATCTATAGCGCTTTCAAAAAGCGTTTCAAGCACTCGGACGTGGTGCTCGCCTCCAACAACGACCTGCTGATGCAGTCGCGCCTCGTGTCCATGTACAAGACCGCATACATGCCAAGCATCCGCCTCCCCAATCCCAACCCGATCCTCAACCGACCGTTTAGCCACCGCCACCTCCTGCGAAAGATCAGGACGAGTCCATGCCTCCGCCCACCGAACTCATGGACACCGAACCCGTCGTAAAAAAAGAAGATGCCCTCTCGTACTTCGCGCAAGTCTGAATCGGAGCAGGTTACCAAGAAGGTTTCCAAGACTTGAACCACTCACCTTTTTTCCTCGTCCAGAGAGAGAGTAACGACACGAGACGTTTCGTTGTAATAAATGCTTTATTATTAATTCATCCGCATTAATGTGGATGAATACCTCCTCCTTCACTCCATCCACATCCACGTTTAATGGTACGTTTACACCTGAGAAGAAATCCGCTCCCGGCGGCGGCGGCGACGAGCGGGTTGCGTTTACATCTATTTCCTTCGAGCGGCGGCGGCGGCGCCGGCTGCGGCAGCTGTTCTCGTAACATCCCGTCAAATATGACGAGAAGGCGCGAGAGTTCCCGCTTCGACTGTCTCTCCCGGACGTTGCTGCTCCCGGAAGAACGACTACTCATGACGTAGGCAGCGTCGCGCTGCGCAAAAATGTCATTTCCGGTCAGCGAAACGCCTCGTTCAGCGGCAGAAATAGATCCCGGACCTATTGGGTAGGAGATCGAACTATAGGGTGCGCTCTGGTCCGTTTGTTTCCCCACACCTCGGTGTTTACTGAACACAAGGCCTGTGCACAGGCCCACAAGCCTTATGGGCATGTCCATGTCACCTTCTACAATAGAGCGCGTGACACAGTGTAATGTAAAAAATACTAACAATGGACGAAGTGACGTTAAGTGCCGGATCAACCCCGAAAGCAGTCGTCAGAGAATGCGAGCTTGTCCCACTTCGGCTTTTGTGCTGAGCTGTGCACAGTGCTTGCTGTATTGTTCATGCAGGCCGGAGTGGTAACAAAAGAGCCCCTCCTCCCCCTCACCGGAGAACACGAACTGCAGCCGAACGCTGACGCCGCGTTCGGTTATGTCGGCCGAGCACTGAGTCAATGTATTTGTTGTCCCCATCCGTGTAGTTCTAAAGTTAACCGCTTGGGGCGTCACGGTCACTCCTCCTCCCCAATACGGCTCGCCGCCGCGTTTTCCGCCCAGCGTTTCGCCCCAGCGGCAAAAGCTGGGCGGATTCGCTGGCGGATCCGCAAGGGTAAACGTACCATTAAACGGCGGGCCGGTAATGCGACGGCCGTGTGCATGCGCTCACACTCGGTCCGATTTATGGGGGGATAGCATTCACACATTCATCGTGCACACACACAAGTCGTGGGAAAAAAACGAGTGACTAGTAAGCTGAGCTGTACCCTATCCGCGAACGACGGCAGCGGAAGCTGTGCCTGTCGTTTACGAACGGCGGACCTCGTCCAGAGATCGTGCGAAGCCGCTAAAAAAGAACAAAGGGGGTCCCTGCCTGGCCTATAGAAGCTAGCCTCACGAAGTAAAAATAAAGTGTATAAAGTACGACGCACGATCTCCGACCTTCGGTACACGGGCCATTCGATATCGGCGTTACCTGCCTCATGCGCGCGCACGCGAGCTAAGTGAAATGAGAGAATCTTTATTAAAGCTAGCCACCTCAACTACGTCGATGGAAAAATGCTAACGGCTCTAGCTAAGATAGAAGCGGGCGCGTTTTGGATAGAAATTACTCGGTGAATGCGGACTTGCAACCAGTCGGGTTCCCTTCAACCGCTCCACGTCGACGCCTGTGGGTCGCGCAATTTAAAAGGGTTATGCGCGGCTCCTTTCCACCGTCCGGGAAAGGAACCGCACGCGTTTCGTCTAAAAGGGGTCGAATGGTCGATAATAAGAGCGGCCCCCGACGGATCACATTCCTCCTGACCTTACGAACGACCCCTGTCGATTAACTGTAAAGAAAGAAAGAGACAGCCTACGCATACGGCGAAACCCTGAGCGCTCCGTCTTCAACGCGAAGTTTTCTGCATTACGAGTCGTAGAGTCGAAAAGCTAGAGTGGCAGACCGTGATGCCGCATACCAGAGTCCTACTCGATGGGGCAACGATGCAGAGAGGTGTCGAGCTCGGGTTGCCCACCACCACTCGAACAGCTAAGATGCTCAGAGCATTGGCGGTACAACGCGGCCGCACACGTTATAGGTCTACCAACGAAGCTAGGGCGCACGTTCGTAGTCGCGCAACCGCTGCCTAACGATCGAAAAAAGCTGTATGCCGTTCGCTAACCTTGGCTAAGATTGTTCAAGTGCGACCGGGAAACCGAGGATTTAGAGTCTCCATACACCTACTACCCCTAGCTACCCCTCAAGCCGAATACACAGGTAGTTTCGTGTACATGTGTGTGTATGTGCCCTATGAGCCTATGTTTATCTGCTACCGATCCAGCTTCATGACAGCGAGATCGGGCCTCTCCTATTTTTCGTCTCATTCGGAGACACCACGATGTTCCCTTTTTCACCTTTCCCCACGGAGATGTCCATCTGGCAGCGACACCCCCTAAGTTCAAACGTTGAGGCTAGGAAGACGGAGCGTTTAGCCTACACGGCGAAATATACGCGCGAACGCGAATCATACCTGCCCGTTCAGCGGGACCTCGGACTTGTAGACACCTAATCGTCGTTGCTTAGGGTTCCTGAAAGAGACATGGCACCCACCGTCACCAACATCACACACACAAAATGATTCAGTAAAGGCTAGCAAGCTGAGCTGTACCTTATCCGCGAACGACAAAAAGGAAGATATTCCTGTCGACTACGGGCGGCGGACCGCGTCCAGAGGCCTGCGAAGCCGCTACACAAAAAACAAAGGAGTCCCTGCCTTTTCGTGAAGCTAGCCTGATAACGAAAAATAAATAGAGTAAAGATACGACGCAGACCTCCGACCTTCGGTACACGGGCCGCCCGATATAGCGGCGTTACTTGCCTCATGCGCGCGCGAGAGAAGCGCGAGATGGAGGAAACTAGGTCAAAAAAAGCTTGCCACCTCATCCACTCCAACCGACCTCGTCGAGCGAGCTAACAGCTCTAGCTAAGATAGAAGCGGACGCGTTTTGTAGAGAAATTACTCGGTGAATGCGGACTTGCAACCAGTCGGGTTCCCTTCGACCACTCCACGTCGACGCCTGGGGGTCGCGCGATTTGAAAGGGTTATGCGCGGCTCCTTTCCACCGTCCGCGAAAGGAACGGCGCGACGTGCTCTTACCGGCCGAATGGTCGAGAATAAGAGTGGCCCCCGACGGGTCGCATTCCTCCTAACCTTACGAACGATCAATGTCGAGTAACTGTAAAGAAAGAAAGAGACAGCCTACGCATACGGCGAAACCCTGAGCGCTCAGTCTTCAACGCGAAGGTTTCTGCATTACGAGTCGTAGAGTCGAAAAGCTAGAGTGGCGGACCGTGATGCCGCATACCAGAGTCCTACTCGATGGGGCAACAATGCAGAGAGGTGTCGAGCTCGGGTTGCCCACCGCCACTCGAACAGCTATAAAGCCGCTCAGAGCTTTGGCGATACAACTTTTAGCCTACGCGGCAAAATATACGCGCGAACGCGAGACCTGCCTGCCCGTTCAGCGGGACCTCGTAACTGTAGACACCTAACCGTCGTTGCTTATGGTTCCTGAAAGAAAGAGCGCTTCAACAAAACGTCGACATTCACACTCTAAGCTATACCCTAACCGCGGTTATATCGGTTGGGGGAGCTATGCCTACCACCTACGAACGGCGGACCGCGTCCAGAGATCGTGCGAAGCTGCTAACAGAAAACAAAGAGGTCCCTGCCTGACCAAGAAGCTAGCCTGATAAAACAAGAAAAACGTGAAAAAGATACGACGCACGATATCCGACCTTCGGTACACGGGCCGTCCAGTGTACAATTACCTGCCTGGCGCGGCGCGAGAGTTAAAGTTAGGCTAGAGCTAGCCACCTCCTCCACTCCTGTCGTGGTCGAGATAAGATTGACGAACGGAGTGGGTTTATTCTAACATAGCAATACAGGTACGTGTGAGTCGTGCCGTGTCTGGTTGGTGGAGAGAGAGTCCGCGCGCGGAAGCGGCGGGCAGAGTCCAGGGTCACCCGGCGGCGGTGGCGATGATGATGACGACGGCGGGGGCGATGATGATGATCTTCCAACACCTCCCCCACTTTGGAAGAACAACACTCACACTTCCCCAAAGCGGTCAGGTGGACGGCTTATACGTCCACTCCTTGTGACGGTAGGTGCGACGGCCGGTTGCAGGTGTCCTCTTGTTCGCCGTGTAGTGCCAGTCGTCGTCTGCACCACGTAGGAACGGGGTTGAGGCGCTGGCCCTAGAATGTGGCCGTAAGACGCTGCTCCCGTCAGAATTCTAACCGCAGTTCCACGTGGAATGGTGTCGAGCTCACGTGTTCTGCGGCGCTCGTCGTAGTGTTGTCGCATCTTCTCCTTGTATAAGGCATTTCTGGAGCGAAAGTCAGTGGTGTCCCAGCGAGGTTGGAGAGATTCTGGTTTTACTGGCACGTTTGTGCGCAGTCTTCGTCCCATGAATAACTCCGCTGGCGCGTAACCTTCGATTCCCGGGGTCGCACGCTGGGCCAGCAGTGCCTTGTGGATGTCTGTCGATTTCCTAAGGAGTTGCTTAGCCGTTTGGACTGTCCTCTCGGCCTCCCCGTTGCTCTGTGGGTAGTACGGGCTTGACGTTGATTGGGTGACTCCCCATTCGTTCAGAAACACTGCGAATTCGCGTGAGGCGAATTGTGGTCCGTTGTCTGTTCGGAGAATTTTCGGCGCTCCATATCGTGCAAACATTGGGTCAAGGATGGCGATGATGTCCCTGGTCGTCGTCCGCCTCAGAGGTTCCAGCTCGAAGAACCTTGAATAGCAATCGACAACAATCAAGTAGTTACTGCCTTCGTGGACGAAAAGGTCCATGCCGACGACTTCCCATGGGTAGTTTGGCAGTGGAGTCGCCAAAAACGGAGGTTGACCTGGTTTCCGGTGTTCTTGACAAACGGGGCACTTTCGGACGAAGCTGTCGATGTGGAGCCCAATGCTTGGCCACCAGACTGATTCTCGTGCTCTGGCGCGGCATCTGGACACACCCTGGTGACCTGTGTGAAGCTTCTCCAGGATTTCGAAGCGTAGGGCTTCTGGTATGACGAGCCGATTGCCCTTGAACAACAGTCCGTCTAGTACGGCTAGTTCGCTGGCGACTTCGTAGTATTGGCGGACTCCTTGAGGAAGCGTCATTTTATCCGGCCATGTCCGGAGAGTGTACTCGATTACCCTCTTCGTTACCGGGTCTGTCTGCAGCTCGTTCTTGATGCGATCGAGCATTTCTTGGGAGGCTGGAAGCTGTTCCAGCGTGAGGAGCTCGTACTCTCTGGTGTTGAGTTCCCTTGTACGAGAGGTTGTGTCGGGTAACGGCTTGCGTGAGAGCACGTCGGCTGTGTACATCGCTTTTCCCGGAACGTGACCTATGGTGTAGTCGTACTGGAACAGGCGCATTCGGAATCGCTGCAGTCGGGGGCTCAGCTCGTCGAGACGCTTTGTTGTCATGAGGGGAACCAGCGGTTTGTGGTCTGTCTCAATGTGAAACTGCAGTCCTAAGATGTACATGCGGAAGTGATCACATGCCCATGTGATCGCGAGCGCTTCTTTCTCGATTTGAGCGTAGCGTTGCTCTGTCTCAGTGAGAGAGCGCGATGCATAGGCAATGGGCAGCCGCTTGCCGTCGGTCTCTTGTAGCAAGACCGCACCAATTCCGTAAGATGATGGGTCCGCTGAGACGATGAGAGGCTCCTTCGGATTGTAGTGCGTCAGAACTGGCGCTTTGGCTAGAGCTTCTTTCACTGCTTCAAAGCTTCGCTGCTGCTCGGGTCCCCAGAGCCACGCAGCGTCGGCACAGAGGAGATCTCGCATTGGCTTCGTTGTGTGTGCCAGGTGTGGCAAAAACTTGGCAAGGTGGTTTGCCATCCCCAGGAACGATCTCAGTTCTTTCACATCTGATGGTGGAGTGATCTTTGTGATAGCATCGACTTTTTCAGGATCAGGCTTCACACCTTCGCCGGAAACGATGTGGCCTAGGAACTTGACCGTCTTCTGTAGGAAGGCGCACTTGTCGATGTTGAGTGTTATGCCGGCTTTGCTGAGTCGTTCGAAGACTTTAACTAGGTTCGCGTCGTGCTCAGCCCGTGTTTTCCCCCAGACGATTATATCGTCTTGCAGGCAAGCTTGGCCTTCCACTCCCTCAAGGACTCTCAGCATTTCGCGCTGAAAAAACTCTGGTGCGGTCGAGATTCCGAAGGGAAGGCGAAGAAACTTGAAGCGTCCGAACGGCGTCAGAAATGTCGTGTATTTCTGCGATTCCTTTGCCAGAGGTGCTTGCCAATATCCAGCTCGAGCGTCGAGTTTGCTGAAGACTTTGCCATCGGAGAGCTTCGCCAGACATTCGTCTACGGTAGGCATGATTACCCGCTCTCGGACAAGGTACTTGTTGAGCTCGGTGTAGTCTACGCAAATTCGCAGTTCGCCATTTGCTTTTTCTGCGACGACCATCGGAGCGCACCACTCTGTGGCCTCGGTGACGCGCTCTATAACTCGGAGCTTTAGCATCTTGGAAAGCTCATTCTTCACAGGTGGTAGCATCGCCAGTGGCACCCTTCTTGGGAACGTAAGAGCAAAGGGCTTCGCGTCTGGTCGAAGAACCACCTTGTACTCGGCGTTCATTTGTCCAAGCCCTGAAGTCAGCTGAGGGTAATTGGCAAGTAGTTTGGAGACGTCCTCTGTGCGGCTTGTCTCGCCTCTGACGTTGAGGAGCTGTGGGAGAACTCCGAGAGATCGGATGGCTGGCCTTCCGAGGAGAGCTTCCTGTAGACCTTCAACTACGAAAACATCCTCTTGAACTCGTTGACCGCCCCATTCCATAGAAGCTTGGAAGTGTCCAGCGGTCGAAAGCTTCTGATGACCAGGACCGAGAAGTGCTCTTTCTGGCTTTCGCAGAGGGCCCATCGCTTCGCGATTGTAGTCGCGCGGCGCGATGGCAGTGACGTCGGCGCCCGTATCGACCTTGAATGTGATCGAGATGCCGTTCACTGACGGGGTGATTCTCCAAGCGTCATGAGCTGAAGTGTCTTTAAGTTCGCCGAGGTACACCTCTTCCACTTCTGCTGTGCGGCGAACTGGGCGAGCTGCTGTGGCAGTACCTGGTCTCTCATGATGTTTCGAAGACAGGCAAACGGAAGCGTAGTGGCCTTGTTCCGACCAAACCACGTCGATGGAAAAAAGCTAACGGCTCTAGATAGAGCGGCAGTCTTCTCCACCTCACCTTAAACGCAGTTCGAACCCTGTCCGTTAACTGGCATAGCAAAGAGAGAGAAAACGGCGAAACCCTATCCTTATCTCTTAATGCGGGCATACTATAGATAGGCTAGCCTGCCCCGGTCGTAAAGAAGAGAGGCCGGCGTGGGCGCAAGCAGTCGGAACCGTCGGCGTACTTACCGGTGCCGGAGGCCGAATGGGGTATCGACGAGCCCCGGGTTTGCCTCGCAATATATAGCCGGCGGCGTAGCTCCGCCCCCTCGACGTCGCGCCACCTTACGAGGCGAGCCCGAACCCGCCGAGTGAGGGGTGACCTTGACTCGTGGCGAAGGCGCGGCCGGTTCCGCAATCCCGACTAGTTTAGCAAAAAAGGAGCGAAACGATGAATCTCGTATTACACACCGTCGATAACGAACAGTCCATCGTGGCGATCGAGCGCAAGATAGCGCGGCTGCACAAACGCTTCCACCCGTATACGGCGCCCGTCTCGATCGCCAGTCCATCCACGCCACCGTCTTCACCGACGTGGACGCTTACGCGCGAAGGGACCTGGCAGACCTCCTGTACCCGCGCACCGCCCTGTGCCTGCACAGCCTACACCGACCGCGAAGCGTCGCCTACTTCCGCGAATTCCTCGG
This sequence comes from Ixodes persulcatus, assembly GCA_013358835.2. Taxonomy (NCBI): domain Eukaryota; kingdom Metazoa; phylum Arthropoda; class Arachnida; order Ixodida; family Ixodidae; genus Ixodes; species Ixodes persulcatus. Next base: position 19,719 of record JABSTQ010007144.1, on the reverse strand, counting down.
CTGCATCGCCAAGAAGTACAAAGAAAATTACGGCTCGCTGGCTATCGGAGACTCGAACGAGAACCTGCTGGCGCGCCCCATGTACGCCTTTGTCGACTTTCAGTCGGTGCGCAACGGGCTCCGCGTGCCGGACCTCACCTTCGTGTGCGGCAAGACGGACCCGGCCCTGTGCCCCTTCGCGCGGAGCGAACTCGCCCAGGTCGACGCGTGCTGCGACTACCTGGTATGCACGCGCAACTCCCGTCTCGTGTTTGACACCAAGATAACCCCCTTCCTGGAAACCACCACGTGCCTCGTCAAGAGACTCGTAAAGACGCAGGACGACACGACCGCGTCGGTACACGCTTTTTTACTAATAGACGTTCGCTTCTAGACCAGCCGCCCCATCGCGGCCCAACGCTTCACCATCCCGGCGAAATGTCGTTCGCGCTCGGCCTCGTAGCGTTCTTCGTATTCCCGGAGGCGTGCACCGGTGCCGTCGGGCGGGGCCGGCGCTTCCAGTCCCCACACGGTGCGCAGAGTTTCCGGCAGGAACGGAGCCTGTAGGATCGACGTCGGGTTCACGATGGGCGGCATGGTCTGGTGTCGTCGCTGGCAGCCCTCCGTGTTCAGCTTCATGTGCCACTGTACGTGGTACGGGTTGGCATCCGAGAGGAACGACACAATAAACGCTTCTCTATCCACGCTGTCTTCGAAGATCTTGCGCTGATTCATGCCAACGCCAAACAGCTCCTGCTTCTCCGGCACGGTCTCGACGAAGGTGAACGGCGGCAGGCCGTGCATGGAGGCGAACGCGCGCAGCAGCGGCGCGTGCTCGAAGCGGCTCGGCACCGCGTGGATCCGCTTCAGCTTCTCGTTCGGCTCGGTGATGCTTACGTAGAGGACTATCCACGGTGCACTTGACCCGTTTGCTCAGCGTCACCGTCACGTCGTCCACTTCTTGAAACTTGCGGCGCCTGCATGGAACCGAGCCGCTCGGCTCGCGCAGCGGGGGCTTGACGACGTGGTCGGGGTTCTGTGGCACGACCTCCATTCCTTCCACGGGGCAACCGTTGCTGAGCTTGAACAGGATGGCGTCCATGTGTGCATAGGCGTAGACTACGGGGAGCATCGGGGCTCGTGTCCCCCCCTGGTGAAATCCGGAGAGGGGGGGGGGGGGGGGCAGAGTCCCCCCCTGGGCACGGGCCATGATCCTTACCAATACGCTGTTTACGTGCCATGTAACGAGCTTCTAGTAGCGACATGTAAACAAAATAACGCCCACGTTGCCTTCATTGACAAAATACATGGGAAATGGAATCCCAGCGTGCTTTCGTTAGCTTCAATCTCCAGTTATGGCGAAATCAGAGCCCAGAGCTGGCAATATCAAGCTCTGGGCTCTCCTCTGGAGAGTCCAGAGGAGAGCGGAGGTAATTCCTGCGGCACACGGTCGTTGAGACGTCGCCACAAACACGGAGCACAGAGCATACACACAGAGCACACCAGCACAAAATCCGGGGTTCAGTGCGTAAAGAAGGTCTGGGGAAAGCGGTGTCCGAGTTGTCCAAGTATTGTCACCAAGCGCACCAGCGAAAAGCATGTCTATATTCCGAGCCAAAGTGCACTGGGTCGGCAACTTCTTACTGTATGAAAGCATTGAGGGGAACATATAATAGATTCCGTACCCTCAACCGGGACGGTCTAGAGTGCCTTCATGAAGGCACCCTATAGGGACGGTCGAGCCTATTGTATGCATAGAAGCATTCAGCAGAGTTCTACGGTGTGTCATTCTTTGCTCGTTGTTTGTCTGAACTAACCACACGATCTACGCGTGGTATACCAAACGCAAATAGAAATTAAGTGCACGGCATTTGCTGAAATGCCAGGCCCTCGGCATGCCTTGGGTTTCCGAGCTTCCGAATCTATCATTCGGATGCTTAGGTTAGGCAGAGTTATTCCCGGCCTATTATCGCGAAAAATGTAGGAAAGAGTCGCGGAGGAAAGAGTCGCGGAGGCAAGCGCCTCCGAGATCAAAGAGAGAGAGAGACAGAGAGAGAGAAAAAAGATAATACCTTAGGGTTGGTATCTATCCACACTGGGATGGGCGTCAAGTAATCCTGGAACGCCAGACAATGCGCCCCGAAGTCGCCGCGGCAAGCGCGCCGCTCGAGAAGACCAATGCGACGCTGAAAAGACAAGTGCGCCAAGCAGGAGGCCCCGAGCGCCAAGCGCCGATGCTCTGCGCCGATGCTAACGCGTCGAAGACCGAAGAAGAAAGAGTCGACGGGAATCGCCGCGCGGGCCGCGGGGCGCAGAGCGTAATCGCGTAATCCACACGTGATCTGGGAGAGGAGTACTGTGAAGAAGAGGCAGTGGAGGCGAGAAAAGGCGATAAAACGCGCTCTTGCAGCGCCGAGGGCACGGTGGCCGAGGACAACCGAAAGACGGGAGTAAAGCGTCTCGATGTGTTTGCGGTTGTCCTGCAAGTGGCGTCAAATGCGCCAGTGCGCGAGGCCCGTATCTCGAGCGGCCCTTGGAAGCGAATGGCGGCGGAGCACCCGCTCGTGGCACGTGTCTCGCGCGTTTCCACGAAAAAAATTGGCTTGCTTTGTATGTTTATACAGCCTTGATGGTAGTACGCCTCAACGAGTGATCGGTCTCTTCGCTGTAGATGAGAAATTCAGCCAATGCAGAACAACCGCTAACCTGGGGTTTTTAACGTGCATCACGCAGTAGTCGTTACACGGACGCGTGCCGGTACGAAACTCATCCAGATCGAAACGGGCGGGGGCGTTTGGGATCAAACCCAGGAGGTTCCCAGCGCAAGCTTTCGCTCCACGGCCACTTCGCCGAAAATACAGAACATTTGCCATTCCCGTCTGGTTTCAACTAGGGAGCACTCCGGCAAGACCACCGCGGAGGCGGCATACAGCTTTGTTCCCTTCCCCAGCAGCGTGGAAGGCCGCACTTTCAAAGTGTTAAGCGCTGCTCAAAAACACGTGCTTGCGCGCACGAGACACGAGCCCGAGTAGGGTGAAGGGGGAGGTGTTTATGACATTACCCTTCCTGACAAAAAAACAAGAGGAGGAAAAACCCCAGATCGTGGGGTCCCTCGCGTGTTTTCTTCGTTTGCTCGAAGCCGTTTTCAAAAGAAAGCGGACAAGCACCCTAAGGGACCGGCATTGTACAGGGATAGGAGTGTGCTACGCGAAGTGCGCGTTTGGCCTCGCTGACATCGCCATTATCTTTGTGTATCCCTCTTCTCGAATGCTGCGGCAAAGTAACATTGCTTTCCGAAATATTTTTAGGTTTCGTTTTTTTTTTTTTTTTTTTTTCTATGAGCTGCGTCAATCAACCTTCCGTCATGGGGCCCCCAGAGAGACGGGGGCCCTGGGCTGCAGCCCCCTTAGCCCGTACATTAATCCGGCCCTGCTTCCGTCCCACGCTGCAAGACGGAACCACGAGATATCTGACAAGTTTCAGGGGTGCCTCCGACGACAAGCAAGTTCAAGGAATATTAAAACGTTCGTAGAAACTTCATAACGTCGCCGTCTCTTTTACTTTACTCTGCCGCACCACATAAGCCTAATTAATATTTCTATTCGAAATAATTTCGGCTTCTGCCACCCGTATCCACGAGATGCCGGGTTCGCCATAACCGTGCGGTCGGAAGGAGCTCGTGTGGCTCGTCGATAGTTTCGGTGAGTCGCGCTCCTGTATACTCCATGCGCCGTTTAGTTCCAGCGCTCGGAGTATGAAACTCGGAGCGTCGGAGTAGGGGTAAAGGAGCGCGGACTTAACGCGTTTAAGGATAGCGCTTTTACGCGGAACAATGAGCTTCCACTACGCCGACCACGTCGACGATCACCACCGATGATATATGTTTGCAGATAGAAGGAACCGCGACCGGCACCACCGGCGTGCAACATGCGCGACCTAGCTCTCCTCGAGCTGTGATTGGTCTGTGGGTGCGGTCGCTCCCTTCGTTCCCGAACATAGGGAAAAAGTTCAGCCCGGCTCAACTCCTTGCGTTGCGAACGAACACGAACGAAACGGCCGTTTGGCGCTTCATGGCTATGGCAGCCCGTCGTTCCAACCGGTTGTTTTCGTTCGTAAGCGTAGCGGTCGCTCGGAACGCGTGTGTGTGAACGGGCCCACTCCTGTGCGTTTAGTGAAAGGAGCGCCAATCTCGGGCGCTCCGGAACACGGACGTAACGAGCCCATTATTCACGCGAAGTCTTGCTGTGTAACGAGCCTCGGTGATTTCGCTGATTCTGCTCAAGTAGTCAGACATTGCCAGGAAGACGTAGAATTAACACTTCCAACGCGAAAAAGAGCACGGGGACTCACACCGACGCCGACACAGTCGTCGCTATTCTCCTCATATAGAAGATTGTAGAAGCCCGTCCCTCAAAAGCCTCAGAAGCCCGTCCCTCAGAAGCCCGTCCTTCAGAAGCCCGTCCTTCAGAAGCTCCTCCTCTTACATGGTGGTCAAAGGTATGGGATGTGACGTCAATGCAAGCCATGTATATAAAGGGTACCGCCATGGTACAGACATTATGAGTTATTCAGCATCCATCCATCTGACCCATGAAGCGCTTTTTTCGTTTCGCTACTCTTCCATTTCGCGCCTTCTTTGACCGCGGCTGCGGCTGCCACGCTAAATATTGTCGAGCACTTCAAGATTCCTACCATCAACGGTTGTTCAACTGGTGTATGAACGATCGACGAAGAGCGCGAGCGACGTAAGTACATGTTTATTATTTATTGCGCTGCGTATGAGTCGAGATCTGCGAGGCCCGTTTTCGAGCTCGTACTTTTGAAACAATAAGCATTACTCCATGCACCTGGTTGGCTTCTCACTGAATTGTTTTCGTCTTTACTAGCGTACATTTTCTGGAGTTGTCGTACGGTGATCAGCCAGGGTCCCTATAATCAACCCCGTACAATGTTGTTTTATATATATACAAAAACAAGATCTGCAGACCGACATGAGTAAATTTATTTCATATAAGTTACAAAGCATTTATGTTCATCAAAAACAGGCAAGAGAATGAAGCCCCTGCTTCTATCTCGTTCTGCTTTTGTTGAAGCAAATGCCCGAATAACCAGAATGGTTCTAATTGTGTTAGGAACCTCTGTCAGTCAATAAAACTATTTGTTTTTACGTGTACCATTCAGCTGGGACAAGTCTTCGATAGTATCAGAAATCAAGTGTGCCACCTGGTTGCGCTTACATGATAGATTAGTGTCGAAGCTTAAAAAGCCGATTCTTGCAATTTATATCCAGTGGATCTTTCCCTTTGAACAGACTGGTGTTCCTGAAGCATAGCTGCAGAAAATTCAAATACTCTGAAATTACACATTACAAACATAAAACAATCTAGGCACCAAAGCATGTAAAGGATGAGATCTCATTTAATATCTGGGTTAGATGTGCAAACAACCATCAGAAGTTGTTATATGCGATTCACACATGACATGTCATGTAATATCCAGCATCTGACCTCTAAATTCGGTGACGGCTGCTAGGCGCTCTGCCATGATATATTTAGGAAAGTTAGCGGCAGGTAGATGTTGGACACCACTTGATGAACCAGTGTGCACAATAGAGTACACACTTTACACTAAAACATTACTGGGCATGATTAGTTACAAGATTTTTTTGGCAGCGGCGGCAACGGAAGGTTGCAGAAGACTCATCCCGTACTCCTGTTTACAGACTCATCTACAATCCTGTCCCAAACGAACCGTCATCTTTTTGGGATAAGCTGCAATGGGTTACACCAAGACAGGCTGGCAGAAAAACGTCAGCACCACCACCACCACCACCAGCTGAGAGGAGCCTTCGAGAGGCGACACTTTCTTTGTCAGCGGCGGCAGCGAAAAGTTGCAGATGTCTCACCCCTTACTCTTCTTTACAGGTTGGGAACAAATCATTTTATCGCATATCCGTAACTGTCTTGTAGCGCGGACGCTGCTGCCACCTAGTTTTTTGCTCTTCTGTGTTCTTGTCTATAGACCCTTTACAAAAAACAGCGCCATCTGTTGAACGCAGCGGCAATCAGCGTCAGCCGCCATCTTGCAGGGTTGGCGGCGGCAGCGCCGGTACGGCATTCCACTTGAGAGACGCGACGTAAACAAACATAGCACCGACAGGCCGGAAACTCCGAAGTGGACGCCAAAAAGTCCCCTACGACCACTAGCCGACGCCAGCATTGATGGCATTCCCCTCGGAGATACGCGACATCAAGAAACAGCACCGATTAGCTGAAAACGCCGAAGCGGACAACAAAAATTCCGGTGAGACCGCTGGCCGACGCGATTACTTCGATGACATTTCCGTCCGAGAGACGCGACGTCAAGAAACTGCGCCGACATGACGAAAACGCCAAAGCGGACGCCAAAAAAGTCCCTTACGACCGTTATTTGACGCGAGCAATTCGACGACATTCCCCTCAGAGAGACGCGACGTCAAGAAACAGCGCCGAGAAGCCAAAAACGCCGTAGCGGACTCCAAAATGTCGCCTACGACCGCCGCCGACGCGAGCACTTCAACGATATTCCCTTCGGAGAGACGCGACGTCAAGAAACAGCGCCGACAACCTGAAAACGCCAAAGCGGACGCTAAAATGTCCCCTACGACCGGTAGCCGACGCGAGCACTTCGACGAAATTCCCCTCAGAGAGACGCGACGTCAAGAAACAGCGACCGGTAGCCGACGCGAGCACTTCGACGAAATTCCCCTCAGAGAGACGCGACGTCAAGAAACAGCGCCGACAACCCGAAAACGCTAAAGCGGACGCTAAAAGGTCCCCTACGACCGGTAGCCGACGCGAGCACTTCGACGACATTCCCCTCAGAGAGACGCGACGTCAAGAAACAGCGCCGACAACCCGAAAACGCCAAAGCGGACGCTAAAATGTCCCCTATGACCGGTAGCCGACGCGAGCACTTCGACGAAATTCCCCTCGGAGAGACGCGACGCCAAGAAACAGCGCCGACAGCCCGAAAACGCCGATGCGGACGCCAAAAAGCCCCCTACGACCGCTAGCCGGCGCCAGCACTTGGACTACATTCCTTTCAGAGAGACGCGACGTGAGGAAAGAGTGCCGACAAGCCGATAACGCCGATGCGGACGCCAAGAAAGCCCCCTACGTCCGGTAGCCGACGCGAGCACTTCGACAACATTCACCTCAGAGAGACGCGACGTCAAGAAACAGCGCCGACAACCCGAAAACGCCCAAGCGGACGCTAAAATGTCCCCTACGACCGGTAGCCGACGCGGGCACCTCAACGAAATTTACCTCGGAGTAACACGAAGCAGACGTTGGTAAGGTCGCACAGAACGGAAGCACCGACCACGCCATGCAGGAGCGAGGTAAATAAGAAAGTGTCGTTGGAGAGAGCAGCACCTACAGCCGCACGCGCGTCCGGGCGTCCGGAACAACCCTGCAAGATGGTGTCGGCCGCCCAATGTTGCGGCACTCGTTTAGCGGATTTTCACCGTTGCCAGATATTTTGAAAGGGGTCTATAGTCGGTTACAAGTTAAGAAGGTAGGAGAAGCTCCTCCCGCAAGCGTGGTGCGCCGGTTTCAAATCCCTCCGCAATCGAAAGAAGAGTTCACTGGAAACGCTCCTTGTTCCGCTTCAATGGATAGATAATGGCCACAGAGTGGTGCCAACTTGTCTCCGACCCCCACTTTTTAAGAAAGCGACCTTTGTATTCATCGGAGAAGGAACCGAGCCCCTGAAAGCAGCCTTTTGTATCAATCGGAGGGGGAAGCTAATCCCCGAAAGTCGTCTTTGTTTCCATCGGAAGGGGGAAGACTTAATCTCCCTCTCGTGGCTTCCACAATGCTAAGTCAAAGTCGAGAGATAAAGCAAATATGTACAGAAAGGCACGACCCTCCTCGCGCGTTGGCCGCGACGTCACGGAAACGATGGGACGCTATTGGATGCGGAGGTGGCGGAGGGATATATGATTCCCTTTGAGGGGCATTTGCCGCTACCTTCTTGACTTGTAACCTACTATAGTAAGTTGTACAATGACAGCAGACTTCGCTAAATTCTGTGAAGGCATTAAAACAGAGTCAAGACAAGCACTAAGAGACTTCCGTAGTGCTCTCGAGAGAGAAATGCGAAAAGACCTCAGAAAAATAAAGACCAGTCTCGAAAGTTTCAACCAAGGTTTTTCAGAAAATGAGGGCTTAGAAAGGAAAAAAAAAAACAAAAAAAACAAAACAAAACAACATGATGGTTCGGAAATTGAAAACGTTTATCTTCGGGCGGAATGTGCAACCATAAAAAAACAAGCTCAACCGAATGAAAGTCGTCTAGCGCTCTGCAATCAATACTCTCTAAACCACAACATCGAATTCCAGAACTTTCCACCGGTGTCAAATGAATATCTGTAGGAATTTCTGAAGAAAATTGATGAGTTGACTGACGAAATGACTGCTCCGCCTGATGTCCACGTATGCCATCGGGTAACGGCTGGCAATTCGTCGTCCTGCCCGCGTATCATTGCGCAATTTAATATTCGCTCAAAAAAGGATTCTGTAATCGAGAAAGCATGGAAGAAGCAGTTGTCAACCTCAGATTTAGGCCACGCTGCACGTGCCTCAGGCTACGACAATGAGCACTTGTGTCCAGAACCAAAAAAGCTGCTTGGCATGACATTTGCAAAGAAGAAAACTCGGGTGAAAATTTGTGTGGACAGATCTTCGAATATGATACCGTAAAAACATAGGCGTACCACAATTACAGCAATCCTAATTGCCTTCGTCTAATATTTCAGAAGTTGGAAAAGAACTTGGGTAGCTTGCACCAGCATATAGTTGGGACAGCCATGCTGGTGGTTAACCTCAACTATTCTCTTGATCTTTCACGCAACAGGAGTACTAGTACTTCGAAAACCACGAGCCATTAGCTCGTATTTTTTGAAGTACATAGTACTCCTTTGTACTCTATACATTGAAAATAACATTGAAATGGGCTGCGTGCGAGCCATTAGCGCATGCCGTTTTTGAGCAGGTGTGCACGGTTCAAACCACAACTGCGTCGCCCTCTACATTTTGTTTCTTCAGAAAACTCTGTTTGCTTCACTTTCTAACATGCGGATTTTTCGTCACTGACGTGACTTCGCCCAGAGCCATTGAATGTTCTCCGAGTTCCGCACTCCATCGGCCGTGGCTGGGCGCCTCGGCGCTGGAGGAACTAAACGAGAAATAGAAAACTGGCGCGCACTAGAACTCTGAAAACGTGGTGACGTACGTCCAATCAGAATTCGATGAAACTCGGAAGGCGATCGGACAAAAGAAAAAGTATATTTAAGGTTTGTTTGCCCGGCTCACTTTGATTGCAGAGTGCCGCCACAGCGTAGCCGTCGATATTCCAGCACTGCTCCGCCATTCTGAACCGAAGCATATGAAGTTTCTCTACTCTTGGATCATTCAGTAGCTCTATGTTCACCGTCGCCACTTTCGGATGTCTGGTGTGTTGGTGCGGCGTGCTAAGGGCAGGATGGCCGCCTCAATTTGTAGTGCGCTGAAAGTTTCGCTGCTTTGTCACCATGCAGGGATCCAGAGGGAACGAACCCGAGTCCGGTAGACCGCAATCAATCGGTTTATTTCTGCCTTTCGACCACGCTGAGAGAGATCTAAACGCCAAGCTGAAGCCTCAGCTTTACTCGATCCATGCGTCGCTCGAGCTGAACAGCGATGTCACCGCCACCAATGTTACCATTCTGAAGACCCTGTTGGACGACATTTTTGCTCAGATGAAGCAGACGGATCCTCTCTTCCATCTGCTTTTTAAGAGGTGAGGAAATTGCTCTTCTTAAGCGGGCTTTAGGTAGACGGTGGAACTAGGCAATTTGATTATCAAAGCCTCCTCATTTGCAACCCACAAATATGTAAAAATAAGTGTCTCCTTTCTCGTGTTGAGGAGGCAGAAGCTTTCTCTTTAGAAGGATGGAACTTTTTTCCTTCGTCACAATACGATAGTCTTCATAAAAAGTGTTTCTCCTTAAATAGGGAAGACTCTGGTTCCCATGTCCTTGAAAACGTCCCGTGCGTTATTGAGTACCTTTTAACTTTTTTTTTCTTTTAATCCTTTTGTAATTCTTTTTTTCCGCAATTTTTGTTTTCGTTGGGCTTTGTTTTTCGGGGGGGAGGACCAAGACAGAATCAATGTGCAGGTTTTTTTATATCTTATTTAACGGGAGCACATACAACACTTGCAAGCTGTTCCAGTTGAGAACCATCGAATGCGAATATTAAGCGGGAAATGTCGCCTTTCTTTCATTCGATTTCACTTTGACATGCCAGCGTCTGCGACCTTCTGCCAATCTCTGATCTCCCATCCTCTGAACTTATTTTTGAGAAGTGTGAAAAAATCTTAACCTGAATAGCCGGCGCTCCGATTGCCACTATCGTCCGAAAAGTTGACATGAGAAGCGACAATTCCGGGCGTATCAGGTGCGCGAATTATCTCGCTTTGAAACTATAAATAGCCACAGTAAAGCAAGACACCGTGCACCTCTCCGGTTGCATATGGTATGGCGTTTAAGTGGGAAATTTCAAATATAAAATCGCCGCCTCACGTACGGCGGCAACCGTCAAAGGATCAGAGACAAGGGGGAACCATTGAGTGAGAGCACACTAACATTCGTGTAGACTTATATTTCTATGTGCTGCTTCCCAGGCTCGAATACACCGGAAGCTTCTACGAAGGGCTGCGGATCAAAAAGGCAGACGAGTTTGACATTAACCTTGTGCTGAACCTACCTTTCGAGAAGGACGAATTCACCGTAAGTTTTGCAGCTGCACCGGTGGCTCTGTCTCGATGCTTAACATGGCGCTCTGACAACCATCGTTTATTATTAATTAATTTTACGTATATTGACGGTATCATGGGATTCAAGCAGAAGAGGCGAAGTCATTCGTGGTCATCAGCAACTAAACAGACGTTTTTTTTTTTTTGTTTTTTTTAATATATATAAAAAGATGACAACCCCTTACAAGCGTGTTTGTCGAATCAACATATTGACCATCGGCCTGTCCTTTAAAAGTCATTTTTTCTCGGTGTGCAGTTACATGTTGGAGCAGGTTAACCTACACCAATATTTAACTCATCGTCTCACATTTTTGTACCAGTTTGCAGAAAGATACAACATGGCAGTTGACAAATCAAGTGTCGGCTTCATTAGCTTCAGTTGTATCTTTTTGTGTTCACGGCTAGTAAGGTGTTGGGACCACAAAGAAAGTTCGCTAAACTCGACACAACAGACAGGTTGCTGTTGAATGACCGAGTCGCCTTTCTGAAAGGCTATTTTGAGATAGAAAAGGCACAAGAAAGAACCCAATTAAAGAGCTAGCTACGTGCTTTTAGAGCGCAGCTCTTAGGCGCCAGGTTCCGGGCGTTGCCGCGTCGGCGTCGGCTTAACCGCGCTAAAGTTAGCAGGAAAATTGACGTCACGTGACCTCAACAGCGATTCAATTCACATTTAGCGGGGAATTGAATTGCTGTTAAGGTCACGTGGCATCAATTTTTCAGCTCAATTTAGCGGGGAAACTGTGGGAGGAGGGGAAGTCATGGAGGAGGAGGATGGGAGGGTACGCAGGAGGAGGAGGGGAGGGTATGGAGGAGGAGGAGGGGAAGGTATGGAGGACGAAAGGAAGAGACGCAGGAAGAAAGTAGGAGTAGGAAAGAGGAGGAGAATGGAAGGAGGAAACGAATACCCTCCCCTCCTCCTCGTCAAGAACTGCGCTCTAATCTGGCGTTACAGAGATTTGTAAACGTCGTTCATTTTTTAAAGGAAAGATTGCATACCGCAGGATACGTAAGACGTCGCCAGTCCTTCACGAGTACTTTGGTGATGATTATGATTTAGTCCCTTATAGAGTGAGAACGGCAGGGCATGTTGTTCGAATGCCCAACCTCCAGCACATGCTCCATGCCTTCCACAGTACTTTGGCTGCGCGTGCACGCTCCAAGTGCACAATACGTTGAAGCATTGTAGAAGGTAGGAAGCAGGCGCTGGAGACGAGACAAGCGAAGCTCATCCCTTCCTTTCTCACCTCGTCAGTGGCCGTACCTTGCGGAACTACGTACCAGGTACGTCCTCTAAACGACGTCAATCGCACCTTCCAGGTGTCGGACGGATGTCCCGGCCACGTCGGCTACGAAGTCGGTGAAGCAGCCGTGGACAGGCTCCACCGGGAAGGGGACGCCAAGTGGGTTTCGCTCTTGGAGAAGTTGATGGATGGCGGGAGGCTCGTTCCAGACAGGGTCACGCAATGGCTCGAATCGGTTCTCGATCGTGTTCTCCGGATCTACGTCGTTCCCTTTGGGCCCTGCTCGGCCATGGAAGAGGTGAGGGGTGTCCGCGATAGTTGTAGTTGGATCTTCGAATTTCTCCAGGCGCGAGTCGGTTTTTCTATCTGCGTTCTGTTTTGCTTCAGAGCTTGAAACTTGGTTTCGGCGGACCCAATAGACCCGTTTTGACTTTGCGGAATTCAGTCTTTCAACTTTGACCACTATCATTATCTCGGTGTATGCCAGACTAATGGCAGACTCATTGAGGGTGATGAAGAAAGAAGTTGTAGACAGTACCACCAAGTGGAGGAGATACGAGGCCTGTACGTGCGAGATATCAGTATAACACAATGCACGAATTAGATAAAATGGCTGCATCGTTTATTTCGGAGTGTGGCCTCATCAATCTCTTGGGACAAGTTTGGCTCCCTTTGATGGCGTAAATTGAATCAAGGGGCTCATGAATAAGTTAGTGTGTTCGCATGATGGAAACCGAAACAAATCAAGAAAGAATTATTCTCACCTTACTTTGATATGCGAACGTGACGGTGCCCGATGATATGCAGTTTCATGACCACATTTAGTTTGTCGAAAGTGAAACTACTTTCTAAGCCCCCAGATGGCACTGAATTTTGAAAATCTTCTATTTAACGAAATTTTATCTCATCCCGAAACTACGCGCCCCACACGTCGCTGCGTTTCTCTGAAAGGTCGTGTGACGCTCGCTCGGCATTGCATTGCCTTCAACGGATTGCAGCATTCTTTGCGGCCTGTCGTAGGGCGAAACGTAGTACAGTGCAATCCACTTATGACCAGTCCACATTTAACAATATACCGCCCATAACGATCAGTTTCTAGTCCAGATACAATGATTGAAGTTTCGGGTTTTCTCATTATCGTTACAAGTGGGTTGCATTGTATAGAATTGCTATCTTTTATAAACATTTATGTTTTGTTATGCTTTATGGGAAGGATGCAGAGGTGAACGTTTGTGAGAGCGTAGTTACCACCTATTCAGATAAGGAAAAAGATTTATAATCTTTGGCTCAAGTGGCTTTTAAGATTCGAAGCCAATGCACAAAGAAATGTGTATAATGTTTACCGCATCGCCGAACAAATACGCAGATACATATGTTAACTCCGTAGACGTTTTAGGGTCAAATAACTCGTTTTATTGTTAACATAACGGCATGTTGCGCGTCCAACCTTCGCCGCTGCCCGAGCGAGTCTGTCCTTCTCTCCCGCTGGGTTTGCGCTGCGAGCGCGTTTCCGCCGATCCCGGCACAAGTACCGCCATCTCATGTCCAAGTGGCGAACCGCGGGTCACACATAGAAACAGGCAGCGAGAGGTACACATCGCGACACTGTTAGCGCGAACACGACATCGGCGCATTTTCGCGTCTTACTTCTAAATAGTATTAGCGAGCACGAAATGTTATCGCTTACATTATAGAACTAAATTAGCTCTTTCCATAGTACTAATAACTTGGATGACATCCCTTGGTTTCAAAGAGAAAAAATGGAAAAACCGGCGATCGCTTGTTCGCGCTAACAGTGTCGCGCTCTGTACATGGCGAATTTGAAATAATCCGAGTGGCGGTGTCTTAATGTCTACCTTACGGTGTATCGCAGCGGACGCTACGAGCCACCTCGGCCAATCCAACGCTGCGAACACGTCACGTGACCACGAGCCCCGTGCGTCACTGCGCCCTTTCAGGAAGTCACCTCCGACCTGTGTATTGCTAGACTGAAGGTTCTGCCGTATATGCGAGATCCAATCTACGCATGGTATACTCACAGGACACCGTATTTGAGGTCACCGCTCACATCTCATGTTTGGGATAAATGTTTATTTGTGGTTTCCCAAAGAATGCAATATTGATGGTATGCAATGTGCGTGTTGGAAGCGTTGTGGAAGCTTGTCGTCAGCACATGCTCAGCAGCAGCGAGCTTAGCTATGGCTGCCAGTGAATGCCACCTATAGTCACTGATACCGCAGATTAGGGACATGGCAAATTCGTGTTTCACAATGCGATGAATACGCGGGAATTCGCTACGAACTCCTGTGTCGAGGGAAGGGATACCACAGACTGCGAATGCAACATAATTGTGTTTCACGGCGCGATAAACACGCAGAAACCGGCTACAAACTCCCGTAGACCAATATCGTGCCCGCGGATCGCGGACAAAAAGCGCGAACACCAATGTTAGGCGTCCAGATCACACGGTTGGTGTGATTCACTTGGGACATCAAGTAATGTCCTGTGGAAATCGGGGATAAGGCGATGTTTAGGAGTATTTATGCTACGGACATTTTTTCAGTAAAACGGGATGGGCGATCTCTCGGGGCCGGGTGCCGTTAGGCCCGCTTCAGACAAGGCAACTTTCCCAGCAATTACGGTGTTGCTGGCGAGCACTTCCCCTAGCTTTCCCCAGTGCGACACGAATTGCTCAGATCGCGTCCGGCTAGAAACGGACGAGCAGCTCGGACAACTTGGAGACGTTTGAAGCGGCAGCAGTCGATTGGGGACGCAAAATAAATGCAGCTTGGATGTGTACCGAAACCAATAGATGGCGCGGCAGTCTCTAATCTTATCGTAAGTGGTCGCACGCGCTTTTAACGTAGTCCATCACACTTGGACGCACATGTATGAACCATACTTCGGTCCTGCAGGAGGAGGAAGGTGGGCTATTGAGCCATTAAAGGATTTTCCGTTTGTGGAAAAGAGATGGAGGGAGAGGAGTTTGTTTTACCTTTTATTTTTCAGATACGGCTGAGGCAGCACGGCCCTGCCGTGACACTTTATATCAAACTCAAAGATGGCAACCAGATTGACGTGGACCTCGTGCCTGCGATAGAATTTCACCACCCTAGTTGGCCCACAGGCGTTCAGAAGAAAGGCTGGATGGCTAATATGTTACCAGAGGTGAGCATTTGTAGAACATTCGGAGTTTAGTCCTCGATGCGTACAGTTTTGTCATTGCTCTCGACTGCCGCCATTATAATAATAAAAAAAATTTAAAATAAAAAACAGACGCGCGCGTTTGACATCGGGAAGGCATCGAAACGGTCGAGCAACTCTTGTAGTAGTCTTTTTTGGGGGAGACGGGTGGGATTGATAATGCAAATGAATGTAAGGTGCAAGCGATCTGGTGTAAATTGACGATGCTATGAATATTCAGCCAGAAAAACGGGATGGACGACCTCCTGGGGCAGGGCGCCCTTAGGACCGCTTCAGAGCTTTCCCTAGTGCCACACTTATTGCTCAGATCGCGTCGGGCTCCAAACGGACGAGCAACTCAGACAACTCGGAGATGTTTGAACCGGCAGCAGGCGATTGGGGACGCAATACTTTCATGTGACACCCCGTGACGATGATGATGACAACTAAACACTCGGTTCTGGTTTGAAATTGATCGTTTTGGGGAATAAGCTCTTTCAGAAAGATTAGTATTATCAACGCTCTTTAAAGGTATAGAAGCACTTTTGTAGCTCATAACTATGTATTTGATTCTGCACTTTTGTCCAGCTCGCTTGCGCCTTTCTATTTGTAGAAAGGCGCAAGCGAGCTGGACCAGTCACCTACCTTTGTTTGGAGATTTGTATTCGTCCTTTGTCCCCCTTGTCCCCTTTCTCGAGGGAATTATTTTCGTCATACAGGTGGAAAGCAGCTGCATGTGTGACCAAAACACTAGTCACAGGTCATGGCGATACATAACCTACCGTTTTCAGAAATCGCCGGTTTGGAAGTTTTGGTAAAAAGTGTGCGTGATCATGGCATGAGCGAGCTTGAGCTCATCTCTTGAGCGATGAAGCTTTATATTGTTGGATATCGTTGGCAGGAACCTAGATTCACTTCTAAAATAGTCCTTCATGTGCACATTGTGGCTTATCTTCTGTTCCCAAGTTCGTACAAAGATGCTGCATTCTTACCTCTTTATTCTTGCCTTTTTTATCTAGTAATCCTCAAAGCAAGTCTTCATAAGTTTACCTTTTCTGACAAAAGGCCACAGTTCGTTTGAAAATGGTGAATTTCACCCAAAATATTTTTACTTCGCCTTCACAATTCGACTACATCGTCATAGCAGTGGTCATGGGTGGTAGAGTGCCGCAAGCTACAAAACTCTTGATGGTCCCAGGTTGTGGATTTTTGGCTGCTGCAAAACCCCTCTTGTACACATAACTCAATGAAAATCTCTTTGAAAATGCCATCCCGAAATATCCATCACATTCTTGCTTGGAATTCACTTCAATGTTCCTTTAACAACCAATCAATCGAATCTGCCTGCATGCACAGGAAAAGAAAAGTGGGAACAGGAGACGCCTGCACAACTAGCAGAGAGGTCATGCTTGATTAGCCTCCTTGTTCTTTTTATAGATCAACCTTCTTACCTGTAGGAGCCAACCTTCCTTGAGATTATGAGTCACACAGAATCACACAGAAATGACCAGGGGGCATGAACGATGACGCCATGACTGGAGATGATAAGAATATATGACACGCGCCATGCAATTGGAACTGTGGAGCCTGGCTGAGATTGCAATAGCCCAGCGACCAGATTACCTAACTTTTCTTTTTAGACGAAGCCGACTCCGACATTCTAAGTTCTCTCAGTGTTGATTAGGACTGACGCATTGTTGCTTTCTCTCATTAACCTTTTTTACCTAGAGTTCCTCGTGTTCGGAGTGTTTACTTTTCTATCTTCTTCCCTACGGAAGGATTGCAACTGGTTCCTGATTCCCAAGCCCCCATGCCCAAGTCCCACCTATGGCGGCTGCACTTCCCGAACATAGAAAAGAGGCTCCTCGAAGACCGCGGTTGTGTGAAGCCCATCATTCGCTTACTCAAGGTACCGTGAACATTCCGAGATGTACATGAGAGGCCCCCTTTTTTTAAACTTTAGAATATAATTTGCCTAAAGAATGAAGTCGGCGGTCAATCGTTATGTCGCAGTGGTGAACTCGAGGCAGTCTGTTGTCTCGAGTCGGCACTTTTAAATTTACGGCTTTGTTTGGGAACCCTCCGCGTATCTTTCTGGGTCGTGTTGGTCCGACCGCACAATGTCACGTTGCGTCGCACGGTGTCGCAAGACATCGCCGTGCCATGCGACCTTTACGTGTCACGTGGCACAAAGGTGTCACATGATATGGTGCGACATGTCATCGGGGTGTCAGTGTCGCATGACACGATGTCATCATTTTCCCGCCAAATTTAGCGGGGAATGGCGCCGTCGCCCATTCATCGTGTTTGACTGCACGTCTAAGCGAGCTGATTTTCAATGGTCAGATTGCAGTGCCAGACTGGCGAACGAAAGTGTGACTGTCGAATTTTTCTCCAGGCCATGAGGGACTCGTACGGCTGGGATCTCTCTTCGTATTCCCTCAAGACGTTTGTCATGAGCCAGGTAGTGGCAAATGACGACGCGCAATATTGGCACCCTGACAACCAAGGGATGCTTTTCGTCAGGGTGAGTGGGCTGTTTGTTTGTACTTCCCCCAAGCGGCCGGTGTTGGCGCGCACAAACGTGCACGGCAATACTGGGCGCATTTTGTTTGCTCCCTTTCGAATGTTCGACCTCCAAGACGGGCCCTTTGCCTTTCATAGCGCTTTGGCTGCGCATGCACGCGTGAGGCTCGCGAAATGCCGAAGCATAGTTGAAGACAGAAAGCTTTCGCTGGAGAGAGAGAGAAAAAAAAAACTTTATTTACACCAGTGTGCATAATGGGAACCCCCATTCCATTCCAACTCCATTCCAGAGAGTTTCATTCCTCAAATTCTCAAGCGTGAGAAAAATGGCCAGCGATTGACAGCCACATTGCGTTACTAGAAAAAAAGCATAAAGCTGTTGACGTTATCAAACGCGGTGACGACTACAAAAGCGTGCGAATGCTTCCTCAAGGCACTCATTCTACTAAGCCGAAGGGTGATCCCACAAATCACGTTGTGTCACTGCAGACGTTAATCGCGCGATTTACCGCAAAAGGCTTGTGAGTGGCAACAAACGCCAAAACCGCCAAAACATCAAAAACCACTTTTTTTTTTTTTTTTGCAAGCGTTTCTTATACCTCACAGATACATATTTAGCGTTTTGTCTGTTTGATAAGGCCTTAAAATGTCTAGCTTGTGCAGGGCTTCGAATACTTGCACAACAGTACCGCTCGTTCGTTGTTAGAAGCGACGCCGCGTTACTGCCAACCGAAACTCCAACCGAGTTTCGGTTGGAGTGATTAGTGATTAGACCTAAAGCTAACTGCCTTTGTCTCCACTGCACTCGTGGAACGCCTTAGAACGCGGGATGCCGGCGTCTGGCTTTTAGCTTTCGCATTCAAACGCGGTCGACGAGTGCAGTAGAGACAAAGGCAGATAGGTCTACCCACTAATCTCTCCAATCAGAGCTCGGTGTTCAGACGTCCCCTCTCGTCTTCTCCTTTCCCTCAGTTTCAGGCCGCGTAGCTTTCCCAAATCTCCATGCACTGCGGCAAGAAAAGAAAACCGCTGACGAAGTGTAATCGGTACACGGCACCAGCACAGGAGACTGTAGCACCATATCATGAAGCCTGCATTAAAACGTGAACTTCTACGTTTGCTGCACGATTCTTGCGATTTATTGACATATTCAGCCCAATTCTTTATTTGTGTTCCATGCAAACACTAGAAGATCAGCTGGGTTAAAAGCAGGGAGTCGAACCGGTCATCATTCTGGTTCTGTTTGGGTTCCATTTCAGTAGCTTTGCATTTTGTTCCGGTTCGGTTCTGGTTCAGTGATGCTTTTGAAATAATGGTTCGGTTACCGGTTCCACCCAGCGCAAACCCATTCAAACCGGTTCTAGCAAAAAAAAAATAAAAAATAAAAAAGTGATCTTCCAGTCAGTAAGAAGGAAAGATGAATTGAAAACCGCGTCATCTGCATTAAAAAAAACAAAAAAACAAATATTCATCACAAGATGTGCTGCAGAAACGAGGGCAGCAAAACAAATGTGTGCTTAATCTCGTTTTGTGATCTTGAATTTTTATCGGAAACGCCGTTCTATAAAACTTAAGTGGATATAAAGGCACTTGGAAACACTAATAAAGTACAGTACTCGCATGTGAAGTGAATCATCCGGCACGCACTGTGACGCCGTGACGGTATAGCATGCACCGTACTCGCAAGCTACCCTGAAAAACAAATTAGTCTTCATAGTTGTTTAAACGGCAGGAGTTTAGCCTATCAGACTATGGCGAGATTGTTACCCACTGAGGAAGGCTTAGCCAACGCAGTACGATCGCTG
The DNA here is from genome assembly GCA_013358835.2 of Ixodes persulcatus. Classification (NCBI taxonomy): domain Eukaryota; kingdom Metazoa; phylum Arthropoda; class Arachnida; order Ixodida; family Ixodidae; genus Ixodes; species Ixodes persulcatus. Next base: position 146 of record JABSTQ010007144.1, on the reverse strand, counting down.
AACGTGCGACTTTAACGGGCATCACGCAGTCCATACACAAGCGCACGCCGGGGATGCTCGTCCAGATTGAAACGTCAAACTATACCCCCACCGCACGCCCAGATGACTTGCTCGAACGGCTGACTTGAAGGGCAAGAAGCTAGCGT
>JABSTQ010007143.1:0-51896 GCA_013358835.2 Ixodes persulcatus | reverse complement strand
CTACCCTGCTTACGCAGTCGGTGTTGCACGGTGCACGGAGCAAAGGGGGAGCGCGGACTATGTCCAACTTATATGCTTTCAGGAGGAATGTTTGCGGGGTATAAAATGCTCAAATAAATAAAATAGTCAATATTTCTTCATTCATACTTAGTTGATGGGATGCGGAACTTGCAGGGCCGGATTAAGGAATTTTGGGGCCCTGGGCTAAGGCTCTTCATGAGGCCCCTAATGCTGATGATAATATTGACTATGGTAACGATGGTGGTGGTGGCAACAACCATGACGGCAATCTTTATATTATATCATTTTACGAAATACAAATGTTTGTTTTGTTATACACCTTGGGACGTTTCTGTATCGTTAGGTTCAATGATTAGGAAATTCAGGTTCCACTGGGTGAAACTGAAGCAGATGCGATTGTGGATTAGAGGCAGTTTTGGAACAAAATGCGAAGCAATGAACAATTGGAGAAACTGTTAAGAAGTGTAGCGCACATTGAGCATCTCTAGAGTCTCGTAAACTTCCGTTGAAATGTTTAAAATGATGACCCCGCGTTCCTATGAACTTGCTGACCAGGTCGACAACCTTATCCATACAGTACGTGTCTCTGCTGTCTTGCATAAATTCATCATGATGTTCAGTTAGAGACATGGAATAGATGACCCCCTTGATGTTAAGTGACATGATTACTTGGGCACAATTACAATAGACAGTAACCCAAAGGATGCTTGCAAATTTCCCATTACAAGAAAGAAAAAAAATTTCGCTGCCCTTAAAAAGTTTCTACTCGCGAGCTGCCTCGCGAGTCGCAGCTTGAAAACTGTCCCAAGAATATTGTGTTTTTATTCTAGTAATTGCTACGATTGATCGAAGCTTGTCTAACTAGCTTGTTTTTTTTTTTTTTTTTTAATCAAAGGAGCCATGAAACGATTTTTCTACATTGGCTAAACAATACTTAGAATAGTTCCCTAAAGTTAATAACTGAATGAACTTGCCTTAGTTTTTCTTTCTAGCAATGGCAGTCGAAAAAAAAAATTCGAGAAATATGAGCATCGTTCATCTCTTCAACTCGGAGCCAAAACAAGCGGCCACGTGGCCTGATGCCTATCCTATGCCGCCAAAATTTAATCATAGCCACGCGCTGGGGTTGAAAGAGTAGAGAACGTGTGCCGAGCACCAGGTATTGTTAGAGTTCGGCTATTCTCATCACCACAGTGATTAGACACGAGCCACTACCCGAGTGTTCGCCGAGGCATTAATTGTTACGAGCTGAAATCGAGCGCTCACGCAGTTCTCGTGTACAATCCATGAGCCGCGCTCGACTGTCGTCAGGCGTGTGGTTTCGATCCCACAATTAAGCCATCAAGCTTTGCGAAGGCAAGGCTGAAAGAAATAGTCTTCTTTTATCCTCGCAATTTCACCGCAACAAAGAAGCTTCTGAAATTTGAATCAGTGGCGGTCTGTGCCATTATACTTGGGCCAGACTAGGACCAGTACGCCTCTTCAAAGTCATTAACATTCCAACCCGATATCGTTTCATGACCCCTTCAATTACTGACTTGAACAATAAACCAAAACATACAATAAAGTAGTCTTGGTGCTTAAAGTATTTAGGGCTCAAACCGCCTCGTCCACCTTCTAATAACTGAACTCTCGTGTCCCAAACTAACAGACTCTGCATAAAAATAATAAAATAAATAATTGAGACTGAATGCAATTGTAATATAGCAACCACGGTCATTTTGGGCACATTTACGGACATCTCTCATGAAGATCAAGGAGGTATTTTCAAACTCCTCTCCTACAGGCTGTCTGTTTTAAGGGTAAAATGTTTGAATTAGTCTCGGAAATGGCCTTGTTTCCTCCAAGTTCAGTAATTTAGAACTTTGCAGCCATTTAGACGTATTATTCTGAGCCAGGGGTGGCCAGGCTGACCCGGCCCAAGAGCCGCAAACAAAACCATTAAACTTCCAAGGGCCGCCTGAGAGAAAAATGTCAGAAGAAAAAAAAACAAAAAAAACGGGGGGGGGGGGGGTCAAAACTTTTTTTTAGACCAATAAATGGAACTTGAACTACTTTAGATCTATCCGAGTCAAAAGCAGTTGAACTGTGCGTACCTATGGTAGCGGTAGCACAAGACCAAACCGCAACCTGTCTCAATTTAGAGCGCGTTCCATTTTTCTTATTGGGGAAGTGCTCATGTGACTGGGAGGGAGGCGGGAAAGGAGGGGGTGTTAGGTATACTAGGGAACCACGAGCCGCACTTTAACACGCAAGGAACCACAGCTTGGCCACTCCTGCTCTTAGCTGATAATAATAAGTCTTACCTCAGAGGCTCGTAAAAATATTGCAGCGATCATATCACTCGATGGAAGAAAGGTGTCTCGCACTGGCAGATCAGACACGGGCTTCAGAGCAGTTGCTTGCAATCACTGCTCTCGAAAACTTTTGGGGAACATCTCAAGAGCCGGCTCCTTCAAACGCCTATTAGTGGTTAGAAAGGAATGCTTCGGAAGGTTCACCGATATTTCTTTTTGTTTGTTTTAAACTTGTCGTTTCGGAGGAAACGTTCCATATGAAACGACGCTAAAAGACCAGAAATATACAAAAAATAAAGTGTAGCATGTATGTTGCTCGTGTAGCCTTCGGCAACACTTGCTTGCCTTCCAACACACCATTGTCCGTACAACCCGTCGAGGGGGCCCCAGTACAATAAAAGATTCCGTGGCCGTCCTTCCGTCTGGTTTCAATTAGAAGAGACCTCAAAAGGACCGCCAGCGTCAACAGCTTTGCTCCCTTCGACAAGGAGAGTGGGAGGCAACGCTTACATTTTGTTGCTCTAGCACAGTTTTCTACAACGAGCTCACAAACACCAGCTCGTCTGGAAAACTTTGTGTCATCCCTGTTTCCTCGTTAAAGAAAGCAAGAAAAAAACGGGGGGGGGGGGGGGGGGTATGGATGGCACGACGTCAGAAAGCCAGGGCCCGGAGGCTCCTCTGAGTTATGTTGTTTTGTTCCTCCTTTAGGTCTGAGCTGTTCTGAACAAAAACCAACCAGTATTTTTTTTTTTTTTTTCAAATTTCCGGGGGTCAGCATGGGGCCCCCTGTGGCCCTGGGGGAGAGGGAGGCCTTGAGCCAAATGCACGGGGGCTCAGCATATTGCCCAGCACCCCGTGGAAAATGTGAGCGGGTGCTCAAGCCCCCGTTGCCGCCCCCCCCCCCCCCCCCCCGGTTCCTGGGTCCCTGACCGGGGCCCCGACTTCTACCGCTGCTTAAAGATCTATTATCTGGAGTTACATTGAATTGAATGGGGCAGGACGCTGTCAGGCTTCCCGACTTTTCCTCTGCCCCCTCCGCAATTGTTATCCGGGAATAATAATATAAAAAAAAATACGCCAAGGCATGGGTGTTTTCTTCTTCTGCTCTCAGGACTGATGCCCTAGGCTGCAGCTTCCTTAGCCTCCCCCCCCCCCCCCCCCCCCTTAGTCTAGCGCTGGGAACTTGATCTCAGATATATAGAGAACGGATATTTCGAAACTTTTGTGGGGTGAAGGATGGCAATTTCAAGGCAAAGTATAAAAAAACTATCCTCACTGAAATACATAGTTAAATCAAACTAAAGTGGAAATAATAAAACGCAGACATGGTGATAATAAAAAACAATGTCAGCGATGTATGGAATACTAAATCAATTGTAAAAACAATTGCCCTGTAATCAACGGGTGGCGCTGCGCTGACGCACACCTTCAACACTGATCAGAATTACGTATTTTCGACTAGACATTACCGCGAATAAAAAAGTAACTGTGCCTAGTAATTTCAGAAAGCAATTTACAGGCTCTTTTTATCATTTCACTTATGCCAAGCGCCAACATATTACGATGCGGCCGCCTGCGCTTATGGCAAAGAATATATCAAGGATGTCCACCGCTGGAACTTCAATGTCGCGGTGAACATCCAAAGGCGCTAGACCGAGCAGTCGCTCATTCGACGTGAACGCTCTCAGGTATGTTTTCAACCGTCATAATGAAGAGAATGAGCGCTCAGCTTCCGCCGTTGTTCCGCGCAGAGTCGCTAGGATCTTCAGGAGACGATCAACATTTGGGAACAGGGCCTGCGGTCAGAGGGCGACCGCCTGTAGTGCAGACGTGACGGGCGTTTCATGTTTTCCCCTCTTTCATTAGACGCCTAACATTTCCCCATTTTTGGCGAAATTTCCATCACTTCGGGAAATTTTCCTCCATCTAGACGCCCGTCTCGATGGTCGCTCACGGATGCGATGAAGTCCGTCTTGCAAGTCTAGGTGGCCTCCGATGCAATTCGTTATTAGATTAATATTTTCGTCGCACGGAACATCAGAAACTCCTAAGAGCCTTCATGTTCTTACTACGCATAGGCGCAAGGGTATTCAAGTTCGTTTCTACGTTCGGCGTGTGGCTTGCGTGTTTGTGGGTGGTGTGTGATGTCATTTCTCCGAGTGACGTAACGACGAGTTCAGACTGACGACTTCTCATCGCCCCGAGGATATGCCGCTGCTGCCTTTGGACCACACTGCAAGATAAAGCGGCCTAGCAAAAATAAGACTCTTTCCTTTGGCATCTTGTTCTGTAGCATGAATTTGTTAAACATTTAATAGATAATAGATTTTGATTTTCTTATTTTTCAGAATTAGGACGGTTGCTCTGGTTTTTTTAACGTCGAGATTTTTTAGGGGCGAAGCTCCTTAGGGTCTATCCTTGTCCGTCCGTCCGTCCGGCGTCCATGCTCACAAAAAAAAGAAAAAAATGTTTGCGCAGTCGACAGGATTCGAACCTGTGCGGGGAGACCCCAATGGATTTCTAGTCCATCGCCTTAACCACTCGGTCACGACTGCGGGACGAGTAGGGGGCTCTGAGATGTGGTAGTAACTCAAGAGCTGGGGATGTCATGGATGAAACGTTGCATGTAGCCGCTCAACGTCTATACAGGAGAGGGCGCTGCGGTCAAATGCGTATATAATCGCGCTAAACTTTGCATGCATGGCTCCGTATTTCACCGATCATAAAGCAGTAATAATGAAGTCGAAACGCAACCCGAAACTCAACACTACCTATGAGCAATAAAAAAAAATCAGCACCATCAGCACTACCTATGAACAATAAAATCAGTATCATCAGCACCACCAGAGCTTCGCCCCAATCAACATCATTCACCACGTGGAGATGCAGTCATTTTTTTTTTTGCTGCTTAATTTTTTGTGACAGTAGAGCCTGTTGGTAACAACCAAGTGGCGCCAGTAGAGTGAGAGCCCAAGGTTATACCCTGCCTCGGTGTAACTTGGCAAAGGGTGAACGATAAGCCCCACATTGCGTGCCGACGGCTTCGATTTCCGCTACGTATACGAGCGCAAGGCACACATATTGGAGCATGACGCAACGGAAAGCCTGATACTTCTTCGCAGTACAAGAGCGCGCTCCGGTGATAAGTAGTCACGTTCAGATTGGCCCGCCAGGCCGCAGCTTCCGCCGTACTTGCATGTCATGCGATCACGGCTTCCTGGCCTACCCAGTATTTCTTGCTTCAGACACAATACCGATTTACCCGTTTTATCTCAACTGCGCCTCGCTAATCTTTACGCGAGCGTCCGTACCGCCGAGCTCGCCCTGCTTCGTCTTTGGGGGGGGGGGGGGGAGGGGGGAGGGGGGGATTTATGCCATTGGACACTCCCCGAAATAAAATCCTGGCTACGCCACTGTGTGTAGAGGTTTGGATGGATAGTTGGAGGGCCGATTTGTAGAGAGTGTTCAAAGCGAATCCTAATTTGTTTATTTGGGTTTGTGTAAGAGTGAGGCATGAAACGTAGTAGAGGATTTTGTTGATTTCACGGGTTTTGCAAGAGGCCAGTCCTGAGTCTCGTGGCGGCCAGAGTGCCATTTGACTACACGGCGAACAAGGTGCGTGACCATATGGCAGGTTGCTAGAACCTGGTTGACAGCCTGTAGGTTTTTATGTGAGTGAAGTGGCATGCCTAGAATGCGACAAAATGGGACTTCAAAGATATGTTGTTAGCTGGGAGTAAGAGAGACAAAAGGGTTGTGCTTACGCTGATATTTAGAGTGGGCGAGGAGAAATACGGACTCATCTGGTGCTGGCCTTAGCCCGGCCTTGGAGAGAGAGGTGGAAATAATGCCGAGACTTTGCTGCAGAGTGGTCTCGACCTCTCCAGGCGAGCTCGAGGCGCACCAGAGTGATATCGTCGATGTAAAATATATGGTGCGGGTTGGGTATGCCCGCGACTTGTCGTGCGAGAGCGCACATGCCATGATTAAAAAGATTCGGAGTGAAGACTGGAGGGCGTGGTAACTGAGCCAATAGGAAAAGTGCCTGTGCGTTGATCGAGGAAGTTGCGGTTATATCGATAGAGGTTGGGGCCGCAGCCCGTTTGTGCAAAGGCCTTGAGGATATATATGGTAATGGGATATAAAATCAAATGCCTTACGGATGTCCACTGTGACCAGAGCGTGTATCTGAGAGGAAGAATAATCAAAGAAGGCGTGTTGTAGGACGAGAAAAAGGTCTTGAGCAGATATTCAGGAGCGGAAACCAATTAGGGAAGGAGGCAGAAGTTTTTTTGGGATCGAGAAGGTCGAGAAATCGTGTGAGAGCCATGCGTTCGAGAAGTTTTGCCCATACAAGAAGTGAATGAAATGGGACGGAGGTTTGATAGAGAGGGGTTGTTGGACTGGTTTGAGAATGAAAGTGATTAAAGGGGATTTTCAATCAGGGTAGAAGGTACGTTCTGTCGGGCTCTATAACCCGAGAGCGCACGACACTAGAGCGCTGGCGGGAGAACGTGCGACTGGACGGCGCCACGACAGCAGAGCGCACGACAGGAGAGTGCCGCGACATGAGAGCGCGTTTCATTAGAGCGTGCGTCGCGAGAGCGCATGTGCGCACCTTGGGAATGATCGATATTGAGGTCGTCAAACACATGTTTTCAAGGGGCTGACATTTCGAGGAGAAACAATAATACATGGCACATTTGGGGGGTAAATAAACGCGCCACGTGGACAGGGGCGGATTTAAGGGGGGGAGGGCGGGGGGGGGGGGGGGCGACCGCCCCCCCTGAGCTCCCCAAGGTCAACTTTTTTTAAAATAAAATCATTGATATACACCAGCCAGAAGTTTAGTTTTTGGCGACATAGCAAATATTTGGTTAACAAAATAGACCTGGGCAACGTTTGCACCGTGTCATATCTCAGCAGACTCCCGACTCCCCCCCCCCCCGCCGAAGGCCTACCGCCCCCCCCAGGCCTGACCCATAAATCCGCCCCTGCACGTGGATTGGTTTACCAAACGCGCAAACTGCCCAGTAGCCACCTGAAAGCTGGCTACTGGCAGATTGAAGTCGACGAACAGGACCGAAAAAAGACTGCTTTCGACATGCCGAATGGACTGTACGAGTTTAAGGGGATGCCCTTCGGACTGTGCACAGCGCCGGCAACTTTCCAGCGTGTCATGGACACCGTACTGACAGTCCTCTAATTGCAGAGCGGTCTCGCTTACCTCGACGATGTCGGGGTATTCTTGGCCAACTTTCTGACCGAATGGTTATCGCGCTAAGCTCTCGCGCGGAGGCTCGGGTTCGATTCCAGGAAGAGGACTCCTCTAGTATTTATCCTTTCAACTCGACATTCTCGGAAGTTTGAGAGCCTTGTGGTCTGATCGAGTTACGAAAGTTGTACCCGTCGAACGTTCTACGCCGAATCTTCCAGAAACCCACGCGGGTACAAAAGGTGCTCCGCGTGGCGGTCCTGAGTCAGTCTCGCCCCAGCGCTGGATCCTGCTGTTTCGCCGATATCGACGCCTGCGACGCTAGCCTTTCTCTGCTGTTTTGGGCACAAGTTCGTCCCATTAAACGTTTAGTTTCTTCAGTTATTCGCCGCCTCATCATTTGTCATTCATGACAATATCCTGCTCCTTATAGTTGGACTGCATAAAATAGCCCTACGATACCTTTTTTTTTCCCCGTTTTGCGTTGTTGCGTGCTAAGAAACCATTCTGGTGAACCAGATTTGCGCAGCTGTATAATTGTCGTTGTCACTGACGTCGATACAAATTACGCGATGCGGAAGTATCTTCAAAAGTAAATGAATTACTTTTATAAGTATTTGTACTCTACTCAAGATACTTTACAGTGAATGTAACGTGAGTAGTATTTTAGATACTTTATGAACCAGGTATTTAGTAGCTTAACTTAAATACTTTTATCGAGTATTTTGTCCAACACTGGTCACTAATGACAGCCTCTCGCTTGAGCGATAACGGTTAATTACCATCCAACTATTTGACTTGTTGCGACGTTCACTCTCCTTTCCTCTTTCTCTTAAGCGCTCTCATATTCCCCTTTCCCAGCTAATGGGAGAGGGAGACACCGGTGAACCGACGGGTTCATTACAATAATAGGGAAGGTAGCAAAAGGCTAAACCATTTGGAACTAAAGAAAGTGGAAAAGATCGTAATGTCAAACAAGGTAAACAAAGAAGTGAACAAAACTAACACGAAGTCGTCTCGGAATGCGCACTGCTTTTCTTTTTTATTTATTCTATGCAGCACAGAACAAAAGACTCGACCGTGGATCACGGGCTCACGGGCCCTGGGAAAGGGAAAGTCGACCAGTAGAAACATCGTCTGTGGCCCCGGCCGGACAGTGTCTACTGGCGGCGACTCTCTTTCACGAAGAAAGCTATCGTCGCGACTGCTGCGGAACCGACGACAGAGGCTCTCGTTCCGCGTTAAACGGTTAAACAGTTCACCGCTAGGTGTGTACGCGTCCCGTGTTTCTGCGTGGGCGAGGTGGCTCTGTCGCTTGGCTTGGCTTGGCTTGGCTGAAGAGGCGGGGGTGTTCGATGAGGCCGGAAAGGGGGGAGAGAGCCATGCACGAAAAGGTTTAAATAAAGTAAATGCTAAATGCGCTTTCCTCTGCGATGAAAAAGGAAAAACAAAAGTAGAAAAACGTCTGCCCTTTGCTTCGGCACATTGCTCCAACGAAGAACGTTTTGAGTGCTTTCTGTATTTATTTTGTCGTGTCTAATGTGGGGCCCAACCTCCGCACATGGTTGATTCTACTGTAGTGTTCACAAAATAGGGCTCATTTTTTCGTTCAAAGTATTTGAATCTTTGCAGATACTTTTAGTCACTTTTTCAAAAAGGTATTTAAGTTATAGTTACAGTTGCTTAATAAATTAACCGACTTACCGACGAATTCACAAACCTCACTCGAATTGAGGGGCCCCTCCACTATCTCGAGGAAGGCGCGAGGGCCGGCGCTGGCCAATCGCGTAAACGGATCCGCCGTCGCGATTGGCCAGCGCCGGCCCTCGCGCCTTCCTCTAGGAAGTGGAGGGGCCCCTCAATTTGAGTGAGGTTTGTGAATTCGGCGGTTACAGTTAAAAGTTACAAAAACAAAAGTAACGAGTCGCGACACTACCCAAAACTATCATTAAACCGCCTAACAAAAAAAAAAAAAAGTTTCAGAACGGCAACATATTTCTGGCTGACTAATTAAAAGCTGAAATGTTTTACGTTGGGAGGGGTCGGTTATATGCATATTTATTGAAACAAGAATCAAGCATACATGTTGAATGAAGAGTGACTGAAGTGCAGTTGTAGATGTTTTTCTTGGAACCTATTTTGAATTGATATACAGGCCGAGCAAACATTTTCAACCAACGCTCGTTCTTGTAGTCATTAAGAGTATAGCTTGACGCTACATCCCGACAGGATTAGTTGCTCCATTTTCTTGTGCGTGGTTAGTCCGTAACTGCCTGATAATTAGTGTTTCAATCGTTCCTTCACAGACAACAATAATGCCTAACAGCTTCGTTAGATACTTATGCGGTAAGTTTTCGTTGTAATTTCTGCAGCATTGAGAATTGATAGGCACGAATTTGCAACCTGTGTATTTATTTATGTACTTTTAGGTTTTGTGTTTGTGTATTACAACTCGTCGTAATAATCTAAACTGACATAATGCGCAGCCAATGACATCATGTTGCCATATTCAGATCACGTCACAATGTCGTTGCTCGCGTTTGCCCTTTAAAGTTAGGCCACAAAGCAACACTTCGATTGGTTCTGCATCATTTGCAACTGGCGATTCTGGAGTATTATTGGCGGCCAAGGTGCAATGTGATCATTTGGGGCTGTCCAGATGCTGTCATTTTCAAGGTATATGTCGAGAAGGCTGCGCTTTCAATGATATTCGTTCTGAACCAATAAAATAAACATAAAATAAAATTACATGATTCTTTTTCATTTTATTTTTCAATTCAATTAAAATATATTATTAGAAAAATGCGAGACGCCGCTGATGTTCCCCCGCATAATTTATAATTTGCCTCGTTTTAGGTTTTATTATATTTGACCTTTACCAGTTGGTTTGATCAATAGTCGTGTATGCAGTATGGCAATCGCAACGAGTTGTGTAAAATAGGTAGCAAGTCAAAAAAGAAACTTCTGAATTGCTTGAACGATTTCCGCTATATTACTCTCTTAATTAAAAAGCAACAACGAGCATTGAGTTTGTAATATTTTTTCCACGACACGTACAGTACGCGACATTGAAAAGGGGACGAATTGAGCATCTGCTTTTTAATCCAAATTTACAAATTATAAAAAAAAACGAAAGAAAAAATAGATAACCTTTTCCAATGACCTTTCTTAATCCCTACATCTTGAGTTACAACGTCATGGTGATCCTAGAAAAGAGAAATTGTTTTCCAGGACGACAACTTGACGAGGATTTACAATAACAAAGCCGAAGAGGCTGGTATACAGTGCACTTCAAACATAACCGGCTGGACCACCAAATCCCGACCCAGTACTGCACGTTCCCAAGTGTGATATCAGCCATGTGCTCAAAAAGCATGTTAAATATTGCTTCGTCAACTGAAGAAAGGACACGGCTACTGAGCAACACATGCATTAAAAAGTATGAAATGGATGTTTCTAGTATCTTTTCCCATACGAATAAAATTAAATCACGAATAAAACTTTTTCTTGTATGGCAACGCCATGTTTGGTGAACAATTTTAAAGCAAGCAGAATTTTTCATGAATGCTTTATATAGAGAGAGTTAGTAATACTACAATTAATATATATAATAATTAGTATGTTATATTGTGTACACAAAACAACAAATTAAACGTACTAACGGTGCCATGTGCTTGCATATGTCCTTTTTCTTCTGTGTTGCTTGCCCACGTAACGCCATTTCACGAATAGAAGTTATTCACAGGCTCACCTGCATGAACACGTTTTACTCACTATTTAGGAACTAGAATTAAGGCCCGTTCACACTCTTGCAACCAAGTACGACCGAGAGAGATGAGACCTGTTAAAACCTCTTAAAATGTCTTAGGACGAGGGAACACACTGGCATTCTGGCGCCATCTATGCGGTGACCCTGGAACTGCTTTTCACAAGAGCGAAGGTTTTGCGGGATTTCCGAGGTCAAATGTGCGTAATACATATAAGAAAGGCTCTTTTATAACATTGACAAATGTTTTTCGAGCCAAGAAAGAAAGGATAATGCGCGAGAGAAATAGAAAATATGCCGGACCGCCAAGTTGCCGGACCTTCACCCCCCCCCCCCCCCCCCCTCCCCCTCCCTACATCCCAGATCGCCTACGCGTTATTACTGCCGCCCCATCGCCGTCGCCCCTCGCACAGCCACGTCAACTACGGCAAGACACGATATCGCTCCCTCTCTCTGTCTCTTCTTGCCACCGCTCAACGCAGCCGCCGCCGCTTCGGTGTTCTAAAATAATTCACTGACGCGTCTACAAGAACAAAAAAACAACACGAAAACTACATTTTATAAAAGCATTTTAACCACAAATCGCATATGTGTCATTTCTTTTTCATCTAGAAACACAACTTGTAAAATCCTTTCACAAAAGCACACAACTCCTGAATCACATCTTATATCCTACTGATAGCAACATTCTTAAAGCAAATCTCCTAAAGCGATTTTTTTAACAACGTGACAGTTGTCACTGTTAATCCCAGCACACATTGTGTGGTTGTTTATGATTTTTCCAGGAACACTCACTCACAGAGTTTGAGTACCATTAATGCGCCACTTAAAGACACATCTGTGAAAAGTTTAACTGCTATCCATTAATTGGCTTATTTAAAGTGTTTTTTTTTTCTTTCGTGAATTGCGCTTGCGAATACCCTGTAGAGCAGTTTGAGACACCTTACAGCTTGCCAACGTGATCCTTGTCCAAAAAAGGCGGAATCGAATTGACAGAACTAGCGGAAATTGAGCAAGACGGCAGAACATTAAAACTGAGATGAGATTCCACTTGCCAAAGTAGTATTCATAGCTGGAGAATGCATAGTATAGCGATTTCGAGTCGCAACATCCAAGGCGTCATAACATCCATCGAGTCAGAACATCCATTCGTGGATGTTCTGTCTCGATCGATCTACTGACGCGTTGGACGTTTTGACTCAGATGGATGTTCTGACTCTGGATGTTTTGACTAAATGGGCGTTTTGACTCGATGGATGTTTTGACTCGGATGAATGTTTTGACACGATGAATATTCTGACTCTGCTATCACAAGACCTAATGACTGTTTTGATTCGTTGAAAAGCCGGACGTTTTGTTTAATCGATTTTTGAAAGCTTGTCATGGTAAGCAAGGACTCGCAACATGATTTCCTTGATGGACTTAATCAACTATGAAGCCCTTACCCTCCTCCTCAAGAGCGCAGCTCTTAGAGAGGAGGGGAAGGTACTGAGGGGACGGTATGCCTCTCCTCCTCCCTCCTCATCTAGTCCTCCCCTGCTCTTCTCCTCCTCCCCCTCTTGTCCTCCTCCCCTCATCCTTCTCCCTTTTTCACCTCCTCCCTCCTCCTACACCTCCTCTATCCTCCTCCTCCCCCCTCCCCATCCTCCCTCCCGAGCGGTGCATTATGGGAAAGGTCTCATAATGCGTCACGCGCGTCGCCGCGGTGCATTATGGGACGTTTCTCATAATGCACCGCGCGGTTATACCGACGTCGACACGTTACGCCGACGCGTTATGGCTATGCCGACGGCGACGCCGACGCATCACGCCGACGCGTCACGCCGACGCGTTACGCTGTCGCGTTACCCCGACGCGTTACGCCGACGCGTTATGGCCGCTCAAGCCGAAAACGGGCCGACTAACAGCTGCGCTTTAAAAGAAACATTCAATATTTTATGAACGTTTGTAGGGTATGAAACAATTTGGGTTATATTGTTCATCATTGCATCAGTGTCCAGTACACCTGTTAATGACGATGAACCCTGTTAGTGACTCTGTCACTGTTGCATGTAATTGGGGCGTATAAAAACTACTTACTAAAATATTGGCGCCCTGCTTCATATTGAATTCAGGTGGGACACACATGCGCAGAGAATGGTACAATATGATTGCTTCAGACTAATATTGAATGTAGTTTCCATTTGACCTTGATGTCACGATGAATGCTTTGGCACGACCAATGCTATATGGCTGAAAAATGAACTCTTTGCTCGATGGATGTGAAGAGCTACCAAGACTGCAAGTTCAGTTCTCTACAAGTCGCGAAATTTAGTATTGGGCTAATATGTCCCCTCCACCCAATTCGTGAAAAACTTGACCCGCGAAATTAAAGACCGTATACCAAAAGCAAACTCGCTGCTAAAAGTGGGCGTTTCAAAGTCTTGTTGCGAGGCGCACGCTGCCATCTTAATAGAAGCTCGTTTTGTTACGCCATGCAAAAAGTGGAGATTGGCTGGCGGAGTGATATTAAATTGGTTGTGGGGTTTACGTCACAGAATTCTGGCCCGAGCATTCGCGCAAATTCAGAGCTCATTGCGTCCTTTGCTGTTCCACCTGAAATCTTCGAATGAATACGGAGAAGAAAAATAACCAAATTTTATTTTAGAGCGCAGCTCCTAGGCGCCCGTTTCCGGCTTGAGCGGCGTCGCCGTCGGCGTTGCCGTCGGCGTAACCGCGCGTTGCATGCAACTCAGGTTGCATGCAACCAATTGCATCGAATGCAACCTGAGTTGCACGTGACCCCTCCCCCCTCCGAGGTCACGTGACCCCCCCCCCCCCCCCCCCCCGAGGTCACGTGACCCCCGTGAGGGGACGAGGAGAAGGAAGTATGAGGAGGAAGTGAAGGAGAAGGAGGGGGTGGAGGAGGAGGATGAAGGGAAGAGAGGAGGAGGAGTATCAGGCAGGATCACAAGGGAGGAGAAGGGAGAAGGGGTATACCCTCCCCTCAGTACCCTTCCCTCCTCCTCCTCAAGAGCTGCGCTCCAATTCGGCGTTACAGGGAGTTGTAAACGGCTTTCATTTTTTATTATATTTATCACGTTGGCTTTGATTAAATTGCTAATATTCCTTGTCCCGAAATGCATAAGAAACTATTCTTCCTAAGCCTCCTCGCAATAGGTCATATGCATAGAACAAAATAAAATAAAAACCTTGCAGTAGGGAGATTAGTAAATCGTTTTCGCGCGTCTGCTCCGCTCACCGCGTAGCGCAGTCATCCCCACTGCGTGTGTGTGTCCCATCTGAACTCAATATGAAACGGGGCGCCAAGACCACAATTTAGTAAGCAGTTTTCATACACCCCGATTGAATACAACAGTGACATAGTGGGCATCATCACTAACAGGTGTACTGGACACTGATGCAATGACAAACAATATAACTAATATTGTTTCATTCCCTATACTAACTTTTTAAAAATGATTAGCGTTTCTTCATAATTGATTTGTGCCCGCCCGGGAACTCATGTAGTGAGTCCTTGCTTACCATGCTCTCAGAAATTTATTAAACAAAACGGCCGACTTTTTACGCAAAAAAAGATAAAACATTCAATGAATCAAAACATTCATTAGGTGTTGCGATAGCAGAGTCGGAACATCCAGCATGTCAAAACATCTATCCGAGTCAAAACATCAATCCGAGTCAAAACATCGTTTGAATAAAAACGTCCGTCGTGTCAAAACATCCATCCCAGTCTAAACATTCATAGAGTCAAATCATTCATAGAATCAGAACATCCATCCGAGTCAAAACGTCCAACGCGTCAATTGATCCATCGAGACAGAACATTCACGAATGGATGTTTTGATTCAATGGATGTCTTGACGCGTTGGATGTTGTGACCCGAAATCGGTACGACTACCGACGCCATGACAACTGTAGTGAGTTTTCGTAGATCGTTTCCACCGCCCCGCAACGCTCTCCGCAATCCGCTACGATGTCCGGGTTTCTTCAATCAAGGCTGGCAGCGAGCAGGCGCAGTAGCGGTCACTTTTCATCGCGGATGGATTAGCGTAGGGAGAAAAGCGGCTTACGAAAACTATATAGTGTCGACTGTCGACTAAAGGACGTTCACACACTTGTGTTTGCTTGGGACGGAGTTCTTGCGACTGCTAACGCCGAGAGAACGCAATGGCACGCTTGTGCCATCTGTGAGGTGACCTTGAAACTGCATATCACTAGAGCGAAGATTTTGCGGTATTTGCGAGATCAAATTTACGTACTATCTATAGGAAATTGTTGTTTGCCTTGTCAAAAGTTTTTGAAATCGAAAAAGAATGATGCGTGAAAAAAGTAGGAAACGTATGGAACTAGATAGTGTTTCACGGCTACCCGATAGATGGCGCCTGTGTGTTTTCTCGTCTTTCGTCTCTGCTTTCGTCGTAACACATCTTAAGATGATGTGTTACGACGAGAGTGACGAGCACTTTACCGCTTATGGCTTCTGTGTCGAATGACGCATCCCAAAATGACTAATCGAGACTAATGACTTGTTGTGTTTACGGCCTTAAACGGGGCCGTTACATGAGATGAGAGGGCTTCATATAAATGTGCGTTAAAAAATAAATAACGTGTGGAGACCAGTAGGGCGGCATTGTACACGTTCACAGGACACAACTAATTGACACGAAGAAAAATTATACAAGCTAGCTGGTTAAGAAATATCATAATAATAACACAGGAACAGGGAAAATACAATAGCTGGTAACAGGAGGGAACATCTCAATCATTGTCGCGTTTTTCAGTATTTTGGTTTTTCCCCCGGATTTAATTATCCCGTTTGTTTTATACGGGGTTACCTCAATTGAAGATTGCAGCAAATAGCGTAGTCTAGGTCGAAACATCGTTTCAGAAATTATGCCCGTTTATTAATACCTCATAATAAATTGCAGTGTCTGTCAGTCATGAGCTCATTCGAATTATCACATAGCTGAGACAGTTTGTTTGATTTTATTTCATTTTCACTCAGAAGCGTTTCCGTCTTCTTTTAACTTGTGATGATCGCAAGATTTTACTCTTCCGGGAGGTTTCCCCTCAATCGTGTGCTACGTTACACTCCCAGATCAGAATGAAGAGAAAAGCGTATCGTGGAAGCGGTGCATTTTTTGCTTGATCAGGCTTGGTATTTCGCATTCAGATTTTGTTGTGTGCCTTATTGTGCACAGTTTTGAGGTATCGTGTATCATATATTTGTCGTTCTCCTGTAAAAAAAAAAAAAAAAAGAAATTAATATTACGATTATGTTTGTGCTGTCTGTGTATTTGTTTAGAGAATAAACAATAAAGAGCTGGGTGATGTTCGCAAAACTCAGTAAAATATTTTGCAAAAAATAAAAAAGAAAGAACTAACAATGGAAACTTTTGTACAGATGACTTTTAGCTATAACCATATTGTGATAGGTTCTAGAAACTTTCCGGGCGTCTACTTTTCTGTGGAGCCCTCACTGAGCGACTTATTGCGATCTACGTGTGGAACTTGACAAATAACAAGTCAAGAAAAAAAAAGTTTGACTTATAAATGTAGTTTACGTTGTGACGTTCAACATGGCATTTGCATGTACGTATATGAAAATATGTATATGCATATGTATATATAAACGTATATGTATACGTATGCTTCCCCTTCTTACGTCATTCTCACTGTCACAACACCAAATTTATGGTTAAAAAAAAAAGCCTCCACGGATCCCAGTGGTTGGCTCAACAAGTGTTCAGTGTGAAAGCAGACGCCCGGACATAGAATGTAGGCCTGCCTTGCTGCATACCCAACGGGAAGGAGCACTAGGAAGCCAGGATGCCAGGGAACGAGCAAGAAATATTTAATGCAAAGCGGTCCGGCAAGCAAGCACGGAAACAAACAATTCGAAACTGCGCATTGCCCGAATTCATATATGCGCTCGATATCTGCCTCTGCGCATTAGTGGAACCACTGATAAGGTGAGAACGGCAGGGAGGTTTTGCAGTTGTCACACCTCCAGCGCGAGCTTCTATTGGCAATTTTCAAAACGTGTTTTCACGTGAAACGTGAATTGGCTCTTCAGAAGGTGTCTAGAAATTTGTGGAGCCGAAAAGCGACGCCGCCGATTAACTCGATGCTGACTGGCTGAATCAGGTGATGACGTCACAAACCCTAGCTCGACGCTGATTGGCTGGTTCAAGTACGACGTCAAGGGCGAGGCCACGCTCACTCGACGCTGATTGGCTGGTGAATGCTTGATCACTCACGCGGCATCGCTCGCCCACCAGACGGTGGTTGGATACCGTCGGTGAAAAGAGCGCCAGGGGTTTAAAAACCGGGTTAGCGCCGGTATCTCTATTCCAAGAATTGCTATCGAGTGTACATGTCACGCGTTAAGCAGTCGCTAAACAAAACGATAAAGAGTGCCGAGAGCGTAGATGTCAATTCCAGAAGAATCGGACTGAAACCACACGTTTCACGTGCGACACAATTGCACAGCAATTTTCTTTGCATCTTTTCTTAACCTAGTTTCGCGGCTTCGACTTTTCACCCCCTGACGCTGTTAATATCTGATTCACTCAAGAAGGCAGGAGAGTGAACCTGCCACCCCAACTTTCTGCTTCAGCCCCCGTCGATTTCGCTGGAATTGCCAATAGCCTCGATACCGGTGCGGTGTCTTGTGAGCTTCGAGAGTGCATGCGTATACAGAGCTTTAAAGAGGGCAACGAGCGCGTGCTGGAGACTGGGAATCGAAAAGAGACGTCCTGCCGTTCTCATTCTGCTAGTCAGCATATCTTATTTTGTCGAATTAATCGCAGATGCGTTGTGGGCGTGAACTATTTCGGTGCGCTCATAAAGCACGTGTTTCTATTTTTGCGACGAGTGTTATTATTGATAGGTATTTTAGAAATGAGGCGGCTATTAAGCAAAAACAAAAGTTAGGTGGTAGTTGTTTAGACAATGCTATAAGTCTTCGTCGTGCTAATTGTGCCGACAACAATGTTAGTGAACATACCGTATAGTTAGACATAAACTCCGGGTTTTTCTTGTTTTTTATCTGGAACGACAAAACATTGTTTGAATTGCGAATTGCATGAGTTGAGAGATCACCTACAATACTCATACAAGTGATCTTATAAAAAGAAATATATTTATTATTTGAGAAGGCTGAACAAGGAACAATTTATAAAAACGCTGTTCCCAGTTAGCCTTTATGGTTGGCAACGCAAAACTAACACATAATTCATTATAATATGTTAGAGCAAGCTCAAACATATTTTAAACCTATTTATATGTTCACTTAACTGAAAAGGTCAGGTGTAACTTGTTCCTTGTGTAAACATAAAAATAAACCTTAGGCATGTTCCCAACTTAAGTATGTCTTTTTTTTTTTCAAAATAGCTGTAAGCCATCTGTTGTGCTCTGTTTTCTCTCATTTGAGGCAATACGTGATTTTTAATTGTTATCACGCGGTCGGAAAACAAGCCTCAGGAATGCTGCTATCGTACCTTGTCGGTTTCGAAGCAGAATTTGTGTATAATCCATTTAGTCGCTCACATCTTTCTGAAGTTTAGTAACGCTCCAATTAGTAAATTTTCTAGCGACTTCGTGAATGACAAAAACTCTGTCTCCTTTAGCTTACCCACGACAAAATGCGATGAAAGGCTCTGACTTCCATTGCTTATGCTGGTGCCTCAAGTTTATAATGCTCTGACTGACTCGACTCTGCTTCATGCGAAGCGGAGCATGGTAGTCACCGCATAGCTTCATCACGAGCGTCACCACACGGAAACCAGAAGCCCTATATGCCCGGCACCTTCCTCTGGCGCGTGCTCCCTATAGACTTTTTCAAAAAAGGGCTCCTGGCCGGTACCATTTTCAGTGCTCGTGCCTATGGCGCGTGATTTGCTCATTTTTCGAGGGGACAAATTTGCGCGTCCGGGCCTGGGGAGATCGCACGCTGCGCTGAAGACTTGTAAACATTAGACTGATGGAAGAGACAAAGGATTTATGAAAGGCGGTCCAGCAGGTGGGCCTGGAGCGAGATGGTCGTTCGCGCCACTTCACTGTTGTTGTCTTCGCCTTCGAAACATTATTCTTATATGTTTATAGAATTGCGAATATTATGTACCGCAAGCAAAAAAAATGCGGACACTAAGTTATTTTAACGTTTTGACCTTGCACTTCTGAGTTGCTATCTCATAATACTTCAAAGCTACGAAATTGAAACTTTTGTTATATATACTTCATAAAAGGATATGCAATAATGTTTCAAAATCCGGCAGAATTTATGATTAAAGGTTTACATTCAAGTAAGGCACGATTATTCACCTATTCGGAGACATTCTCAATATATACTGACACGAAAATACAATCATCCTACATAAATGATTACATTATACTGCCGTTTAACCAATTTACAGCGCTTCAAACATGACCAAAATAAAAAGTTCATCAAATTTAACGCGCAATACACAAAACCAAAAAAAAAAAAGCTTTTTTTTCAGATTACTTTGAATTTACCGTATGTTTGTGTTAGCAAGCGATTCTTCGAGTACAGCATAAACTACGGGAGCACCAGATGAGCTTCAAAGCAGGTGCTGCATTTTGTTGCCTCCTTTGAGTGAGGATGCAGTGTGTGCACCTCCTGTAGTGGCGAGAGTTTCTACGCTGGGGAGAAGCGGGAACCAGCCCTTTCTTCGGATGGGTCAAGTCTCCTTGAGCTTCGGGACACAAAAAAAACACAAAAAAACGCCAGTGTTCGGCGCTAATCCCGCAGTTACTCGGCCTCTCTTGCGTCGTGCCTGTTCGCTCCCTGCGTTTCGTAGCAGTGTTGTTGCAGAGGTGGGTGGGGGGGGGGGGGGGGGGGGGGGCTCAAAAACCTTTGGGGGGTTTTGGACTCTCTAACTCATTTTCTTCCCCTCCCCTTTCCTATGCCACATGCTTCCCCCTCTTTGCAAATATCAGCTGATCTTCCAACATCTTATCTTGTTTGTGCAGGAATGTTTGTTGATAGGCAAAACAACCACTAAAATTCGAAAGTAATTTCTAATTTGAGTAGAAGTTACTCAGAAAAAGTAATTAAAGTAAACTACTAATTACCGAAATAAAAGTGTAATTCAAAGTTACTAAACTACACAGAAAAGTAGTTAAACTACAGTAACTTGAGTAGAGTAGTTGAACTACGTACAAGGCTGAGTAATATACATATAAGACAAAAACACAAAACAAAAAAGAAAAACTGACAACGAACACATACTTCAAACTGTACTGTTCGAACATCAATGGAAACCAAAGGCTAGGTGGCGCAAGCTACCGCACGTTACAATGGGTACAGCCGTTAGCAGCCATCCATCTATCCATCGTCAAAATTTGCTAAGAGCTCGAAGATTCTCCAAACCCGAGGAACCTCGAAGTTCGAAGTCGAATTCGTCAAAAGTTCTTGACATCCTTAATAATTAATTGTTTCCTATTTGGGGGTAAATTCATATGTTATACATGTGCTACAACAAACACATCGATGAGGAACATTTGACTGCGGACAGGAGAGTAGTTCGAAGAATCAACTGCAAGGGCGCGTCCTGTGGCGGGCTTGCGCCTAGTGCTTGTTCCAAGGGCCACTGCCCGGGAATCACGAGCTGAAACCGAACTCCCTAGCGCTAAGTGACGAAACAAAAACCAATCTAATTGCGTTTTCATTACACATTGGTCAGTCGTGTATATACATTTCAGTCTTGGTGTGCTAACCTTTGGTTTCCGTGACATAACAAAAAGTGAAAGGAATAATGAGGTAGATAAAAAAAAATGCAGCTTAAACGCGCAAGCACAAAAACGGACACTCAAAAAGGATAGAAAATTAGCGTCTTACAGCTTTGCAAATTTCCTCCAATAGGTCGGATGCATTTTTCCTTGTAGTTGTCATGTAATTAGACAAACTGACTTTAAGCTGTAAAATGTAATTGAATATGAACTCCAGTAATGATGGTAAGGGTGATCATTTTGTCTTTGATATATAAGCTGCGAGAATCACCCGTATATCATGTAAAACAAATCAGAAGGATTTGCGTTTGCATGTAGAAAGCTAATTGTTCAATCTAATGTTTACTTCAGTGGTTGGTTTCATGTAGTGACTCCTAAAGCATAGCCCTCTTCCAGTGTATTGACAACATCATCCAAAATTAAAATGTTTAACGCTAACGTAGATGACGTAGTCAAATTGATCATGGTCTTCGAGCCCGCGCACCTGCATGCAGTATTGGAGACGACTGATTGACAGTCATGTTTTGGGCTTCGTTCCAAAGGTAGGGCGACATGTCGCAATTTAAAAATGTCATGTGATCAATCGGATGATAATAAACTTGGTGTAATTTAGCCTCCGTCTAAAATTCAATATGTACAGCGAGTTTAAAACAACTCAAATAAATAAAGGCAAGCACAATTACGCAAGCCTCTCCCTACTCGTCTCCTAACTATAATACTAATACTAATACTACTAATAATAATAATGCTTTATTTGATTCGTGCCCCAGTCGTTATTTATGTCGCCCATGTCTCCATCTGTCTACTTTATCTTTAAGCTTATATGCTAGAGTAACTGTACAGGCTCTGCTAACAGAGACAAAGTATCGCGTTCCTTTTCCTTTCGCTGCCAACTCCCTATTGGCAGAGAAGCGGTCACGTGCACTGAGCTGGATCCGACCTCTGTGAGGGAAAGCGAACTTGCAGGCGCCAAGTTTCGGGCGGATCATGTTTCTCGCGTTGCGTTTGCGAAATATACATCCTACACTTAAAGGTGCCCTGCAAGAACTTTTTTACTGGTTTTTAATTTGCACCGAACCTGAGCGCACTGAACGTAGTAACTTAATGAAACTTTTCTTTTCTCGAATTTCGGTTTATTTTAAAAGTAATAGGCAAATTAAAATTACAAAAACAGGCAAAAAATAACCTCCTTCATGACGTCCTTGGTTGCGTGAGTGACCGTGAACTAGCGGGGGGGGGGGGGGGGGGGGGGGGGGTGGTAGTGAGCTCAGCGAGCGGTCACGGCTGCCGCACTCCGTGTCGACGCCTCGAGAGGGCGCCACTAAAGCATGTTCTGGCTAGGCTGAATGAAGCGGGCAGCCAGGGCGGCTCGCATTGAATTTGCTGCGCGAGTAAATACTAATTCGGCATGACACTTCATTGGCCACAAACGACAGCAAACATGGGATAAAGATCAGTTCAGAACGGCAGCCACTTCGCGCTGCCATACTGCAAAAAGGCTAAACCGCAAGCCGAAGCTGCTCGCCGAAGGCCTTGGGAACGCTCGGAACCGGTCGGATCTTCCAGTCGATACGACCGCAGCGCCGCTGCGTACATCCGGGACCTTTCTACGCTCGCCGCTCGTTGGCGCCTGATCCCACTACACCTTTCTAGTATGCGCCGCTTTTTCCACCACTTGGTGGCGGGTATGTGGACATGTCATTTCTTGCTTCCGTACTTTCTAAACTGCATTTGTTTCTTTTCTGATCTAAAATAGTGAACAAAAACTACTTTTATAAAAAATTGAAACGGTTCGCGCCTCTTGTATTTTGTATTTCGACTAAAAAGAAGCTTTTAGCGGCTCTGACCAGTAGTGAGTAGAGGACCAAAGTCGTCACATATCGCGCGCTTTCGGCACCGCGGGTCGCCCACGTAGGTAGAGGAGGTTTCCGCGTCGTTCGGTTAAAATATGACGCACTGATATTTAGTTACTCTCTCCGTGCCCGCTGGCTTGCCCGAACCCCGAGGGACGTGGAAACCGCAAAAAAGGTAGACGCTTAAATATGATTGCAGGGCTCCTTTAAATAGAACGAACTGGAAGGTTTCTTGACCATTCAACATTATGTGTACCCACTGGATATAGTATAATCACCTTGTTTCATTACGCGGGCGATGTTTTAAAACATGTTTTCAAAGTCTGGGAAGAAGACGACACGGAGGGCGATCGCGTAGTTCGCGCATCCGGAGAGCTTGCAGAAGGGGCGGTCGCTTCCCGCATTGCGGCCTTGGATCCAACATGGCCGTCCTGGAAGTAACATTGCGGTACCCTGTTCGGGCAGGTGGAGCATATACGGTTAATCTATTATTTGCTTAACTCTTGCGCCACCTCAAGACAGAAGCACCAAACCACAACTCTCGGTTCGACTAGTCGTTATGCGTTAGCTTTCGCAGCAATCATATTTTAACTTTTTTTTTTTTTTACAAAGGCTAGGCATAACTTTTTTACAATGTAGAAGTTACCACTTAAATACTTATCTGATTAATATTTAAGCTGATACGCGAAGGAACAGTTTTTTACGGCTCATTTTACATGGTGTCCGAGAATAGAGGCCATTTTATATATATATATATGGTGGCTGAAGTCACCAGACTCGATCTAAAATGGACCGTAAAAATCGCCGCCTGCACGAAGCGATCTAAAGTTTTCGTCAGAGGTGCATTTCACAGGTCCGTTCTTTCTTGTAAAATTATAAAGCGTAGATCTTTTTCTGTAAAAAAATGGAACCGAAAATCTTGCCTGGGTCAACGGCGGGCGGAAACGCAGACGACTGAGTCAATCGGCGGGACGCGTTCGGCGCACGTATTTATAGATGGTGTCGGGAGCAGAGTGTCGAACCGAAATTTTTATCGGTTCGATTCCGGTTCGGGTTCGCGGCTTTCGGTTTGTTTCCGGTTCAGTTCCGGTGAGCAAAAAATAACGGTTCAAACCGGTTCAAACCGGTTTGAACCGGTTCGAACCGGTTTGAACCTCTAAATTGAGAATATATTTTACGCGTTGTTCTGGCAATATACACTATTTACGCCGTAAAACGATAAACTACATAGTTTCTTCGATCGTCCGTGCAATTTACTTTTGTTTTTAGGTACCAAAAATATGAAATTCAGCTATTTAATTTCGACGCAAGAGTAGAACAAAATCTACATTAGCGTACATAACGTCGTGTTCATACGACTCAACATCTTCACAATATATATGTATATGATGACGACACAACTGAGCTAAAAGCAATGAAATTTTCAAAATGTCAAAAAGTTTCAGGATAATTCTTTTCAGTCTATTTTTATAGAAACACAGAGTGGCAAATCAAAATGCTTGTTGTTCTAACCAAACATTGTTTACACTCAGCACCGCATGCATGCGACTAATCATGCAGCAAGGAGTAATCGCAATTGCTCACTCTAATCCATAAGCACCTTCGCACTCAGATCGAATCTGGCCCAAAAATAGCGCTTGCCCAAGTGAACATTTTCTTATACAGGATAAGCTGGCATAGCCTGGCTGTTGAGGTTTGTTCTTGACAAGGTGCCGGTCAATTTAATTTGCAAATGAGCATCACCCTTGCTAATTGATGATTTCAACGCGATAGCGTTAAGGAGCTAATGTCACCAAAAAGCCGATGTTGGTGGCGTGACTGGAAAATCCTGATTGGTAAATAGGGTCATGACGTCAGAGCTAGATGCCCTCCGCGCAAGAATTTCAAACAACCCACAAGGCTCACGTGAAGCGTGACATCACGCGTGGAATGAGTGTGATCAAAACATGACATGTAATGCGAATTAAAGGTCGCCATATGTCTCAGATTTCACTTTTTGAAGTAATTCCTTTGCCTTAAAGAAACAAATTAAGAATTATGGGCGGGATTTGAACCCACGACCTCTCGGTATCGAGTCAGACGGTCTTGACTAGGCCACGCGAGGCACGCTTGCGCGGCAAATGAGAATGAGATGCAAACGAGGCCCGTTAACGCTATCGCGTTCCACTTTTAAAGGCGAAGCTTGAGCGTCCTCCAAGATTCTTTTTTTGTTAAGTAAAACGAAGTAGTATTTCACGTTCTACTCGACATGTCAGCTACTTAATTGGACACTTTCTGACGGTTTGCGTGCGTGATCGTCATAGTTCTGCCGCGCGCCCCTGTTTACTTTGTTTTTGTTCAGCCCACAGACACATAAAAGTAATGTTCACCACATAAAAGAGTCAATAACAGACTTCTACATGCTTGAGAAGTTATATGTGTGAGGAACACATAGTTATGTAAATTAGCTTCGAAATCAGAAATATGTATAAGGCTGTCCCATATCACTTACAACGTGCCTGTCGAGGATAAAAACGCCGGAAAAGATTGGCAGAACAACTTTCAGATAATTTGGGGGGCATTGCTTTAGGGTGGTCGGCCCTTTATTTATGTTGTCAAATATTGAGTTAGTAATTAAATATAGTTTTATAATGATCAATAAATTTTGCTTTATAAAGTTCACATAGCCGCATGAGACCGACGCGGAAGGACGATACTCGAAACTACGCGAGCTGTGGAGTCTGCGTAAAAGTGTTTTTCTGTTTGGCTGATTGGCAGTGTGAAACATCGGGTTGCAGGGTACGCCAAAAAGAACTCTGTGCTCACATGATAGATGGGAAGTCAAATACACGAAATGTACACAAAAGAGAGAGATAATTCATGTTATTTTTCTAAATAACCCCTTACAGAACGCCTTACTGCAAAAAGAGATGCATAAAGATGGACGCAATGAAATTCATAATTTTACATAAAAAGGGCGAAGGACAAACAAAGATTCTTAAAATCTCAGTATAAATCACATTTTATCAGCTTGCATGAGCTCGAAACTTCGCCAAATACTGCCGCGGGAGGCTAATGTTATATTAGGTTTTACCTGCACCTGTTTTGGACCCTCACTTCACAAGACGCTGCTTGAATAGTCGTGCGCTCTAACATTTCTCAAGGCTGCCAAATATCATCGCGAGACTGCTATAAATACTGCGCAAATTTACAATTAGGACATCTATTGCTAGTGTTGCGAACATTACATTTCACCAGAAAGCTAAACTGTTTAACATGGTATGCACGTGACGTCATCACACCATAGGCTGGTGGTCATTGTGATTTCTTCTTGCTGAGAAAATCGAATTCGATGGTGCAAAATGCACGCTGCAAAATGCACGCTGCAGGAGGTTCGAGCTCAGTGAAAGCCAAGTATTTGAAAGGCGCCTATTATCATTCTTAGTGCATCGTCGTGAGGAACGGTGCGAGCGTCTGGCACGACAAAAACGTGCTTTATGGCAAGAGCGTTTTTGCAAGCAAAGTAGTTTTCGGGGCCACGCTTTTTGGTTTGCGTCAAAGATGCGGGGAAGAGGAACCTTTACAACACCGTATGTTTTTAAAACTAACCCCCCTCCCCCCCCCCCCCCCCACACACACACACGCGCGCACACACACACACACACACACTTCTTTTTACAGCGGAGCTGTTAAGGGATAGTTTCCCCAGTATCTTGTCCGTCAGCAAACAAATGATGACAATAAACTCTGAACAGCTACCGCCATCGATAAGTGACGACGGCAACCAGACAACCGACTTGCCGGTTGTCTTGTTGCCGCCGTCGCGCATAGATGGCGGCAACCTCTCCAGCCGTTCCACTCTGGCTCGCCGACTTGCGGCCGGCCATTACTTCATTCCCAACGTAGTACAGCTTCGCTGGTCTTCCTTCTTCACCAGAGTGGAAAGGCTGAAAGTATTCCTGAGGGATTGCCTCCTCCGTTTCTGTGTGCTAATTCGACAATTGCATTGGTCACTTATTAACAGCAACCCTTCATTGCTTTTATTTTAGACCCCGTGAAGTTTAAAGGGGTCATAAAACGATATCGGGTTGGAATGTTCACGACTTTTCCGAGGTGTACTGGGCCTAGTCTGGCCCAAGTATACTCGCACAGGCCGCCACTGATTCAGAAGCTTTTTTTGTCGCGGTGAAGTTGCGAGGATAAAATGAAACTATTTCTTTTAGTCTTGCCTCCGCAAAGATTGATGTCGTAATTGTGGGATCAGAACCACCCGCCTGACGACAGTCGAGCGCGGCTCATGGATTGGACACGAGACCTGCGTGAGCACTGTACATCGGCTCGTAACAATCAATGCCTCGGCGGACACTTAGGTAGTGACTTGTGTCCAACCACTGCGGTGATGAGATTAGCCGAACTCTAACAATGCCTGGAGCTCAGCACGCGTTTTCTTCCTTTCCAACCCCAGCGCGGGGGTATGATTAACGTTGGCGCCATAAGATAGGCACCAGGCCACGTGGCCGATTCTGGTTCCGTGTTGAGGGGATGAACGAGGCTCATCTTTCTCTAATTTTTTGGCGACAGCCATTGCCTAAAAAAAAGAACGAAGCCAAGTTCAATCAGTTATTAACGTGAGGTAGTGATCATGAGTAGTATTTAGTGATGCATATAAATCTTTTATAGCTCCTTTAAGCAAAATACAGAGGGGGTCGAAACTTAGGCAATAACTTGAGAACGACGCTCATGTGAGACTTACAGCGACTGCCAACGTTCGGCTGTCCCTCAGAGGTCCCTAAAATCTTCTTTTTTTAGGTATTCCTTCCGTACACACATGTAGTTCTATGTAACGTCATATTAATAGGTCGCATGTAGTCATTTCAATACTTCTATTCTCGGGGACATCTTTCGGATGCAGTTCAGCAACAACGAAAAAATGTGTGGGTGCCTCAATGATGTAAAATTGGCCTTGCAACATTTTTTTTTCTACTTTCAATAAATACTGTTAAGACGTAACCCCTGACGTTGATAGCTTGTGTAAACATCCATTAGTTTTCCCCTCCGCGCAATAGCAAGATGCAGAGAAAATAAAGGAAAAAGACAGCTGTCGATCCCCTCCTCAACTCGCAATTTGAACAAGCAGCCACGTGATCTGACGCTAATTATATACCGTCAGCGTTCACCATATAGTCATGCCTTAGGGCAGTGGTTCACAACCGTCGATGTTTGGGGGCCCCCTTGTAGGTCGGCGGAGATGATGGAGGACCTTGTTCGTGGTCAGTGGAAGGTAAAGGTATAGGTTAAATATGATAATGATTTAATAAATGGATATAACTAGGGGCTGCGTGAAGTAGACTTCTCTCATTGACATACACACGAGAAAACTCAACCGAAAATTGGAAGATTTCTTCTATATTTGAAAAAAAAACAAAAAAACTTTTATTGTCGGGCTTGACTGATGAGGCAGAGCTTCGCGGACCCCTAGAATACCTTCACAAACCCCAAAGGGTCTGCGGACCCCCATTTGAGGACCACTGCGCTAGGGTTTGGAAAGCAAAAGCTTGGGCTGAGCTTCAGATATTGATAGAGCTGGGCTATTATCATATTTAATTGACATGAGCCGTTACCCGAATGTTTGGCGATGCTGGTTGTCATGAACCCGAGCACTCGACTAGGGGTTATGAAAATCGCTTACGTCACGGTGTCACGTGAGTCTCGGTGCAAAATCTTGATGTCATGTTACGTCACGCTGTCAACAAGGTTAATACATTTAGTGACTTCCTTAAATTAAATCTAGTTGACGCAGTGAGTCACGTGACGTCACGGGGTCACGTGACATTACTTGACAACATGTATTGAAACCATGACGTCACGTGACAACATGACACATGGTTAATCATAGTGCCAATACAAAAGCGCCACGAAAACCCACAATTTACCATACATTGCAATTCTGAATATGACGATTTGATTAATACATTGAAATACAGCCGCCAATTTTTTATTCCCATATGTTCATTGTGTGATACTAACAAAAAAGAAAAAAGAAACTAACTTGAACCGTTTTGAACCGGTTACCTTTATATTTTTTTTTTTGGTTCGGCTCCGGTTCAGTTCCAAGATGGCGGCGAAGATTTCGGTTCGGTTCAGTTCCGGTTCGGCTAAAAATAACGTTGGTTCTGTTCCGATTTTCGGTCCGGTTCGGTTCCGGTTCGACACCCTGGCTCGGGAGTGGCGTCGAAAGGTGTAGACGAAAGCAAATGACACGCAGACGCGTTGTTTTTTTAACATCAAGTTGTGCTGTTATTTTCCGGATTTAATTTTAAGTCAACGGTACACTACAAAAAGATTATCTTCATTTTAGTAAATTACGGTCGTCGCGAGCAGTCTTGATAGGGAGGTAGCGCCATCTATCAATACTTGCATCCCGCCGCTCGACTCAGTCGTGTGCGTCACCACCTGCCGTTGGCCCGGGCAAGTTTATTGGCTCTATCTTTTACAGAAAGAAAGCTAAGCTTTGCAATTTTACAAGAAAAAAAACGAACCTGTGAAATACACCTTTGAAAACAAGTTTAGATTTCTTCGTGCAGGCGTCGATGTTTACGGTCCATTTTAGATCGAGTCTGGTGACTTCAGACACCATATAGAACGTATGTTCGGTCTCCCCTTACCATGGAAGGAAACAATATATAAGTGCCGTAATGAAGTTTCATGCCGAGATGTACAACTAGACATTAAAAGTGGTTGAAATTATCCTATTGGCCCCACAGCGTCTTCTTACGAGTGCTGAACATGATCAGTTAGAATAATGTTATGTGACATATTTTGCGTCACACACCAAATATGTTTGAAACGCACGTTATACGTCTTGATATTATTCTGTCGTGACTCAATCCGCTCTTATCTATACAGCTAAAGTTTATTTCTGCATGTGTGTATAAACCAAAGCCGGTTCCCGGCAACAAAAACGAATCAGAGATTAATTCCGAATGCAACACAGGGTGCGTTTTCTGTGAAATCGCGTGTGAAACTTCGTACGTCATCATCATCATCATAAACAACAGACTTTCGGAACGCCAATGATGACGATTCTTACGCAGCGTTGGGCGCCGCCATGTTTGTGTGTGCTAACGCCATTACACATCAGTGGGGCTGCGCCTTTTAAAAGACTCCGTTTTTCTTAGAAACCTGCGCACATATCGTAGTGCAAGAATGTTAGAAATACATAGTAACGAAGTTCCAAGAACAATACCGATGCCACAAGTGTTGTAAAACTAAAAAAAAAAGAACTCTTGTTTAATGCGCAGTCCCTCTCTTTGCAAGAGCCTGCGTTTCAGAATATTATTTATCATTTTTATCGCTGGGGGCTAGAATTTCGGACACCGGTCAATAGGAGTTTGCAAGTGCGGCCTCTGGGCGCTGCCATCTTGCTGCTGCTGTGTGTAGATCGTCTGATATTCAAGCATTGATGAGGTGAACTCACCGTTTCCATACCAGCGCCCCAACAAAGCGTTTTTGATCCACGGTAACCAGACTAGCCCTCAAAGCGCGTATGCTTGAAGACATCTATATAGACCTTTCCAGCCCTTATCACCCAGGCGAAAAATGCAACGTCACTGGGGCGTGAACGTTTGCGCGGAGTCTGATATCTTGCAGCGTCTGATATTTCGCAGAAGAGAGCTACTGTGCATACCCAGAAGACGTTCCAGATCCAAAAGGACCCATTTAAAAAAAAAAAATTGTTATATGGTAGAAGCTGTCGAATCCCTGCACAATGGCGGACTGAAACCACTACGTCACGGTGCATTTTTCGCGTTTGGTTGGGTTTGAAGTAAATAACGCAGCCACAAAAGAAGTAATAACTCATTGACATTGCGCTTTCGGTGCTGTTTGATTTTGGCTCGTCTGGTCCTAGCTTAGGCTATCCTCCGATGTTCGCCATCCTATGTAGGGGCTTGCACTTTCCCCGGTGTCGGCTGATCCGTCATTGTGCAGTGGTTCCGACCTCCTGACAAGCGGCACACGACCTTCAAATGGGGTCTATTGAAAAATATGGCATCGCGCAGAAGGCGATTAGTTATACGATTTATATCTGTGCCAGGATACTGCTTTCCCCTTATTTCCCAGCTTATGTGACTTAAGAAACAATTCGTAGGCATGTTACCGGTAACGTGTCATTGTTATCGCTGTAAAGCAAGTTGCTACATGTCGATTACGTTAACACCAAACAATATGTGCATGGTATGAGGTAACATTGATGTACCCTCTCTGTCGATTCCATTTAAAGGTTATAGTAACCCAAGAGCCCAAATTTGGTAACCCAAGCGCGCAAATTCATGTTTGTGCTCTTGGGTTACCACATTGTACCGAGCACGTAAGCGATGGTCAAATTTCCTGGATGACCAACGTCGAGGGCTGCTCCATACATCATGAGCGTCGACGTCTAACGTACGTTAATAATATTGGAGATTATTTCAAATAAAGGATGCATGGTTGTTAAAGCATTGTATTAAACTTACGTTTTCCGGAAGTTCCCGCAACGTACATTGCAGCGAGGGCAATGCCAATCCTGATTTATTGTTCTGCAGGTCTTAGAGAAAGGGAAAACAAAAATTAAGAAACGAATTGGTAGCTATTTTTATCTATGAATGCCGTGTTTGAGGATCAACTTTTTAAGTTTGTTCAAAATACATTTCACAGTCGTTTTGCAGAGTGAAACACATAATATTTATTAATTAACATCACGTGACCTGGCGTCACGTGACACCACGATTTTACACGTTGTCAAAGTACCACATGACCTGATGTCACGGGGTCAAGTCGTGGTGTCACGTGACGTCAATTGATGTCGAAGTCAAAATTATAATTATTTTGGCAAAAATGGGTGTTAGTATAATACAGAGTATATACAAGTGGGGGTCCCCAAGTTTTCAGAAAGAATTGTTTAAAGCCGAAGCTCCGGCGAAATTTCTATACACCAACTAAACTCTGCTACGTCACGCCGCGGTGGTGGCCCGTCAGTCGCACTTCCGGTATGGCGCTGTGGGCAGAGGTCACCATGAGGGACGGGCATTCTTGTGTAGTTTTGGAAGAAAGCAGACTACAACCTGTCTTTTCGTCAAAACGCCGTGACTGGCACTGTACCAAAAAAGCCGGGAAAGGTTTGAAGATCAGTTTTCATGCGTTTTCTGCCTGCTCGGTTCGTCCGAGAACGTGAATAGGCGCCGTGGAAAGGGAAACCAGACATCGACGGACCACGATTGCTTGCGCAGAAAGCACCTTGGGTTAAATTCTCAGATACTTGTGGTCATCAGATTGTTTTGTTTTGTTCCAACATAAATGCGGGAAAACCATCAAGTTGTCCGGACCACGTTCAGTGAGTTGTCACGTTCAAACGGCTGTCTGATCGTACCAACTTTCGTCTGCTTGTCGAAACAGTCATAAAAGAACTCTAAGGGGTTCTTTAACTTAATCATATTTTGCACCCTAAAAAGTTCTTTTAAGCACCCCCTACAAGGGCACTTCGTGAAATTCCTTTTTTGATGCTGAAGAGTTCTCGACCAGTTGCCTTTCTGGTGCGCCAGGTGCCGATACTGCTTGTGGCGAAGCCGTTCTTCACGAGGTGGAAGTGTTCTTTGGGCGTCGAGAAACCTTTCGAGAACAGATATTTTTAAAAGAGTGTAGACCAAACTTTGCGGAAGTGCAGGCATCAAAATACTTTTAAGTATGAAGGTTGCTTGAAGTAAGTAGGCTCGGTATAAGAAATAGATACAGGGAGGTGTTGATAACTTTTTACCAATGGACATCACCGATTTGTGGCGCTTGATTCGCTTGGTCCGATTATGCTTGCAATTATCAGTATCGACGTCGAGCATCGCAGCTATCGTCCACGCTTTTCTTAATTTTTTTTCTGTTTTGCAGCTTCACCGACGTCGCGATTGAAAATAGCGAGCAGAATCTCTTCACGTGAATCAGGCTTTAGCATCCATGCTGTGGCGCTCACACGGAATGAATCGCCGCACGCCGCATTATTTACACGACGTTATGCGGTGTAATGAGCCCCGTTAATTTCGCATAAGGCCACTAAAGTATTTAGACATTGCTAAGAAGACCTTAGAATCGACATTACCAACACGAAAATGAGCACGGGGACTTACACCGACGCCGTCAACATCCCATTCCAATGGTTTGTTGACGCGGGACGCGGCGTTTCTTGCCCACACCCGATCGCGCATGCTTGCCGCCGGTGCACTAGAGGCGCTCCGGTTTGTTGGGGAACATGAGTTCGTGTATAGTCACTGATTTGTCTCAAAACTGGTTCAACATATCAATAAACGCATTTGAACTAGTAACCCAAATCTCAAGTCATTATTTTTTGTTTGCCAAGTTATTGAACTTTAATAGTTGGTCACCAAGAGACTGAGACGCTCTAATGGCGACATTGAAAGCGTGTGTCGTGTTGGCTGAGAAAGAGAAAGTTAGGACTGGATGGACTGGGGCGGGAGAAAAAAGAAAAAGAAGTGGAGATAGAATAAAAGATGTACGTCACGCACAGTGACTAGGCTAATCACTGTCGGTTCATTTTACGGTACAATACAACATATTGGCGCAGTCGACCATGAAACTGGAAACCCAACCGCCTTTCTTGCCGACTCCCGGCAAACCTACAATTCCATGGACGGAATGGTATCCTCTCTTCGAGACATTCCTGCTGGCGAGCGGCGCTACTTCATACTCGGACGACAGGAAAAAGGCCATCTTACGCAACTGTCTTGGAGTTGAGGGACAGCGAGTATTCCGTTCCCTGCCCACAAACCTAGAGGATTCCCAGCCATCTACTTCGGCGGCTGGAAGTCTTGCTGCCAGATCCCAAGAGGAGTCTATCCCAACTACTTCAGCGGCCAGTGCTCCCACTATTCGTGCCTTCGACGCCGCAGTACGTATACTGAGCAACTTTTTCACGCCTGCCATCAACAAGACCGTGGAGCGATATCGCTTCCGGCAAAGGGCACAACTGCCAGGAGAAACGGTAGAGGAGTACATTGCCGCGTTGCGAAGTCTGGCCAAGACGTGCAAATTCGATGCACTGACTGAAGATTTAATCTGCGACCAGCTGGTGGAAAAAACCAACACCAAGGAAGTGCGGGAGAGGCTTTTACTCGAACCAGAGCTGACGCTTGATGCTGCATTAGTCATCGCCAGGCAAGGGGAACAGGCTCTGCGCGAATCGAAGCTGCTAACCCAGGACAGTAACGTCCCAAGCACTTCTCAGGTTGCGGCTCTCACAAGATCTACTGCTAAATCTTCAAAACCGGGCCAAAAATTCTACAGATGTGGATCTTCAGCTCACTTGGCGGATGCTACATCATGTCCGGCACGTGCGAAGACCTGTAAAAAATGCGGTACACGTGGCCATTTTGCAGCTGTATGCAGAAAATCAGCAGCAGTGAAGACCACAGCTTCCATCAACGCCAAAGGACTGATGAACATTCAGGGATTGCCAGACATCCTGTACTGTGAAATGATCATAGCCGGCGTTGCACTCAAGCTACAGGTGGACACTGGCTCACCAGTATCCATCATATCTTCTGCACTCTACGATGCGCATTATCGGCACATCAAGCTGGAACATTCGAACCTGGAGCTCAGAAATTACTCTAATGGGCTAAGCGAGGCGTATGGGATGTTCACAGCCGAGGCATCCTTTGGGACCAAACATACTACATGAACGTTCCATGTCACAT
Source organism: Ixodes persulcatus (assembly GCA_013358835.2). Lineage (NCBI taxonomy): Eukaryota > Metazoa > Arthropoda > Arachnida > Ixodida > Ixodidae > Ixodes > Ixodes persulcatus. Next base: position 17,271 of record JABSTQ010007143.1, on the reverse strand, counting down.
CCGGCAAACCTCTGGTTGGACTAGATATCCTTAGGGGCTTGCAAATAAGGCTGGATATTGAAAAACATGCGTGTCACCAGCTCTCTGCCAGAGGTATACAAAATCCTCAGCAGTATACAGAGATGTTTCCACAACTATTCAAAGAGGGGCTGGGACACGTGAAAGATTTCGTTCACAAAGTCAAGACGCGATCATCGATTGCCCCAGTGCAACAAAAACTTCGTCCTCTCCCTCTGACAGTACAAGACAAAGTCTCTGAGGAGTTGGAGAAGTTAGAGACAGCAGGGGAAATCGAGAGAATCGATGCATCAGAGTGGGTTTCCCCAATCGTCGTGGCCTGGAAGAAAACAGGAGAAATCAGGCTATGCGTAGATCTACGAAGACCGAACGAAGCAATCGTCATTGACGGTCATCCGCTTTCACATCCGAAAGAAATCTTTCACCGGCTGACAGGTATGACGATCTTCTCCAAGCTGGACCTCTCATCAGCTTACCACCAAATGGAGCTGGCAGCGTAGTTTTTGAAGTTATTTTGATATTTCTTCACCCTGTCACGAAGTTCATTTATTGCGCTCCTAGCATCTTCTGAAATATCTGGATGCGGGAGCCCCACGATGTCCAGTCTCGTTCACATTGGCGTAGTTTCTGAAGTTATTCTGATATTTCTTCACCCTGTCACGAAGTTCATTTATCGCGCTCCTAGCATCTTCTGAAATATCTGAATGCGGGAGCCCCACGATGTCCAGTCTCGTTCGCATTGGTCGTCCATGTAATAAAATAGAGGGTGAAAGAGTTGTAGCTGCTTGCGGTGTACACCGATAAACTCCCAAAAAGTCTACCAGGTCAGTCTGGATGTTGCCTTTCTCCAACAAGATGCTTTGTATGTAGTCTTTGAGCACCCTGTTCAAACGCTCTACTTGTCCATTCGCCTGTGGGTAGTAGATAGACGATTTCGAGTGTATGATTCCTCTGTCTTGCAGGAAGTGTTTGAACTGCAAGGACATGAACTGTGAACCGTGATTGGACACCAGTACTTCGGGGTAGCCTTCCCTACTGAAGATTTTTTGTAGGAAGCTTATCACAGCATCTGTCGTTGGGTGTGTACAGACTTCGACCTCCGGCCACTTGCTGAAGTAATCGACAGCGGTGATGGCGTATCGGCAGTTTCCTGGGAAACTAGTAAATGGCCCGACGAAGTCTATTCCCATCTGCTTCCATGCACCTGTCGGAAAAGGTACTGGCTGCATCGGAGCAGGTGCGGTTTTTACTGTCTTGTCATGTTGTTGGCAGACCATGCAGCTTGTGATGTAGTCATTGACCTGAGCGTCCATTCTCGGCCACCAGTAGTGGTCTCGGAGTCTCTGCTTTGTTCGTACTATCCCAGGATGAGATTCGTGCGCGATGTCCATGATCCGACGACGAAGTGTGGTCGGTGGGATGATCTTCTGATTACGCAAAACCAGGCCTTGTACCACAGAGAGTTTGTCCTTAAGTTTGTAGAAGGGTAACAGGGTAGGTAGTGCCTGTAACTCAGAAGGGTTTGAAGAAGTGATGATATCACTCACTTTTGTTAGTGTAGCATCTTTCGAAGTCTCCATCTGAAGCTCATCCACGGTGACGCTTCGCAGGTGGGCTCGAACTGCGCATATTATTTCGGCGTCCTCTGCGTCGCTTGACTTGTCTTGTTTAGTGACAACCGGAAGTCTCGAAAGTGCATCCGCAATCACATTCTCTTCGCCCCGCCGGTACAGCACTTCGTAGTTAAACTGCAGTAGCCTTGCAGACCAGCGGGCGATGCGCATGGGTTCCCTTCCCGATCTTTGTGTGGCAAGTAATGTCACAAAGGCCTGGTGATCTGTACGGAATTACGAAACGTCTTCCGAGAAGGAATGTTGTCCACCTTTCACAAGCCCAAAGGCAAGCCAGAGCTTCTCGTTCCCCTACGGAGTATCGCCGTTCTGTCTCAGACAATGTCCTTGACGCGAACGCCACTGTCCTGACGCCTTCTGGATGGAGCGGAGCTACTGTAGGACAGCTCCCAGTCCGTAGTTGGAAGCGTCTGTTGTCACCATCGTTTGTAGTGTAGGGTCGAAAATGGCTAGAGTAGCACAGTTCTTTATCAGGCTCTTCACCTCTTCGAATGCATGTTCATGTTCAGCTGTCCACAAAAAAGCAACACCTTTGCGTAGCAAGGCACGGAGCGGATCAACCACTGTTGCGTAGTGTGGAACGAACTTCAAGTAATACGATGCAAGTCCAAGGAAGGATTGCAAGGACTTGACATCTGTAGGGGATGGCGCCTTGCTTATAGCGTCGAGTGTTCCTTCCGCTGGTTTTATACCTTCTTTGGATATTTGATGTCCAAGATATCCCAACTCCGTGACCGAAAAGGTGCATTTTTGCGTGTTGAGCTTCAGCCCACTTTTTTCTAAGCGTGATAGGACTCGCTTTAAGGTAGTGAACTGTGCCTTGGCATCCCTTCAGCACTGTTGACAGCATATTTTGAAAGGCTGCAGCTGCCGAAGCTAGTCCAAAGCAAACCCTCTGGTAACGGTAAAGACCTTCGTGCGTTATAAACGCTGTAATGTCTCTGCTTTCCTCTGCCAGCTCCATTTGGACTAGGCTATTCACTGTCGGTTCATTTTACGGTACAATACAACAGCGTGACTCAGATGTTGTAATATGGGTCAATAGGGGAGGGCACTACAGCTTTTTCCCTACGGTTTGCAAGAAGCTTGATGGTGTCAAATTAATTCTAGTTGGCTCACGTCAGCAGAACGACATAAAGGAATATGCGCTGAATAAAAAAGATGTGTTGGTTGTGTGTTTAAACACCCTTGATGGTATGCCTCAACGGATGACTTGTCTTTCAGCTGTAGATAAGAAATTTAGTCAGTGCAGTACAACCGCTAACCTGAGGTCTTTAACGTGCACAGCGTAGTATAGTGATCACACGAACGCGTACCGGTACGAAACTCATCCAGATCTAAACGGGCGGCGGGTGGGGATCGAATCCAGAGGTTCTGCATCGCAAGCTCTCGCTCCACGCTCCAAGATGAGACGCGTTAGCCCAGTAGGCTACCGATCTCGATTTATGTAAAATGCGAAAGTCTCGTCCTCTTGTTGGGAGACTTTAACTGTGTTTGTGCAGCTGAAAACAGAGCACAGCAGCGGTCAGTGCGGGAAAAGAGTGATATTTTTGTTAACGATTTAGTGCCAGAATATAGTTTAGAGGACATGGGCAATTGTTTGTCCAATTCTGATTATCCACATTTTGCGCATTTTCAACGTGAAAGCCACGCGCGATTAGATAGAGCGTATGTCACCACTGTCCTTGTTCCACTGTGTAACACATATGAGGTGAAGAACGTATATTTTAGTGATTATAATCTAGTCACGTTTACGATAGGAAGAAAAGAAACAAAATCGCTTTAGTTGGGATCTATGGAAATTCAATTACAAGCTGAAAAACGAAATTTTTTGAACGTGGAGTTAATCAACGGTAACAAAAAACTGCTTGAGACTGAGTCTTGAGAGCATTTTAAGAACGAGGTTAAAATTCACGCTATCGAACGTTCGTGCGTTACTCTGCCAAGAAGAAGAAAAGGAAAAGAGTGCAGTGTCAGCTAGATTTTTTGTTAGGCATGAAGAACGCACAACCCGGAAAGTTTACCAAAGAAATAGAAGAAGCGAAGAATAATGAATGTTGAGAAATATAAAGGAGCAATGATAAGAGCCTGCGCCGAGCGACTGTGGTTAGGCGAATCGCCTACCAAGCGTTCACTTGATGAGGAAAAGAGATGCGCGTCGCGAAACGAGATAAGATAACTACAATACGAAACCATGATTTACCCCGAAAATAAAATAATTTAACGCGCATTTCTGGAATATTTGGGACATCTTTTGGGACATAAACTATATCTTGAAGAGGGGTTTGACAGCGAGTTTCTTTTACTAATGCCAAAGCGAGATGACGAGGTTAAAATGTCCTACGCGGAGTGTTTCGCCAGCATTTTTTATAAATAAAGAAGTTAGCGAATGGTTTCAAGGGCAATCATTGGTCAGGCAAGGGTGCCCTTTATCGCCTCTGCTGTTTGCTAATTATTTAGAACCTTTTTGTTTAAAGCTTTTGTATAATATTAAAATAGGAGGGAGGGGGGGGGGGGCGGGGTTCAGCTCACGTCATATCAAGTTAAGGTGCTGTCTTACGCAGATGGCATAGCTGTTTTCTGCGAGGACACAGGAAGTGTGAGAGAGGTTGTGGAAGTGTCTGTTTCTTTTTGTAAGTTCTCGGGAAGTGTAATAAATTGAGACAAGTGTATAGATTTTTGGCATGGCAGCTGGGAAAGCACGCCCGCTGTTTTTGAAAACACCCAGTCCACTTGTTCACCGACAAAGAATCTCGGTGTGCCTCTCGTGCACTACCGTGACTCCACGGAGTATTGGACAGAGGAGACTGAACAATTCCGAGAGAAAGCAGTAAAATGTGTGTTTGTGTGAGTGTGTGCGTGCGTGTGTGTTTGTGTGTGTGTGGGGGGGAGGGGCATTGTCGGGATTTGTCAATGTTTGCTCGTTCGACTGTTTGTAATGCGTTTATTGTGGCTAAAGTCTGGTATGCACTACGGGCGTTATGGATGTCACGGGTCAAGTTCAAAATCTTCACAGAGTATTAGCGGTTTTTATATGGCGTTCGGGAGGGGAACGAGTCAGTCGTACTAATTTGTTTCGTTCTGTCCAAAACGGCGGGTTGGGTTTAGCCCATCTGTTTCTTCTAGAGGTGGTGTCAAGATTTATCTTCCTGCGCGATCAAAAGGATTTCTTTCTGGGGACTGTACTGTATACAGGTTAGACTATGAAGGAGCCTACTTGATTTTGTTGTTTCGTCTAGTAATGTTGAATGCCCTAGGGAGAGATGTTTTCCGTATGAAGTGGTTAGATCTTACCAGTTATTGAAGGTGTCGTTAGAGTACCTATGTGACGTCTCGCGGAAGAGGTTGTGCAAAGACTTAATCGATCTGGTGTTACAGGAACCACTCTATAGTTCTTTATATTGTGCTGGCTCCGGAAAAGGTGTTCGTCAAAGACTTAAAACAAGGCCAGTTCGAACTTCTGTAAAGATGTTCTTTATTCAACTGCATAGCAGCACGCTCCCCGTTAAGCCCTGGCTTGACTGACTTTTCGTTCCCTGGTCAGTCAACTGTCTTTTATGGTGCGACCCCATACTGTAAACCACATATTCTTGGACTGCTGGGACGCAGTATTTTACTGGGACATTTTACAACGAACCTTGAAAAAGGACCTACCAATAACAGCCTATGGCATTCGTTTCCTTCCTGTAGACAACATAGGGGGCGCGCGTCCTAAGTTGACAACGAACGACCTTTTAATTGACGACTGCAGGGGACAAGAGTACGACAACGCCAGTAACATGTCAGGAAACTTCAAAGGGCTACAAGCGCAAGTGAAAAATCGGAATAGCCAGGCCGTCTACGTTCCGTGTGTAGGTCATTCACTAAACTTGGTTGGTGCGTGCACTGTTGACAGTTGCCTAGAGGCAGTCAAAGTTTTTAAAGTTTTTAGCATAAGTCAGAAGCTGTACTTATTTTTTTGCTGCATCACCAAAGCGGTGGATATATCTTTTGAATAACATAGATAAAACCCGAGAACATCTTGTCCTAAAAGTATCGCTCAAACGAGGCGGTCAAGGCACGCTGATTCGTGTCAGGCCATTGTACAAAATTTTAAGGCAGTTCAGTGTTGCCTTGGCCGTGTCTCAAACAGCAACAAAAAAGAAAAAAAAAACACAAAAAACAGGGAAATTAAAAAAAGCGCGCTCTTTATTAAAAAAAGGAGGAATTTGAAATTGCATTTATGACAGTTTTATGAAATGAATTTTTAGAGCGTTTTGACAAGACTAGTGTAGCACTCCAGAAGCCTGGCTTGGAGATTTCAACTGCTGTAGATTTGCTAAGCAAGAAAGAGCACGCCCACTTAGCAGAAGGCAGTGTTATCAGGACGAAGGCGAACGCCTTATTTCATAGAAATACCCACATGGGAAAAGCAACACTACGTTACAGTAGAAAAAAGTTCGAAATTGAGACCTTCAACTCTGTCATTGAGAATGTGTGCTCGGCATTGCGAGTGAGGAAGGCAGCCCATGCTGAACTTAGCGAAAGGTTCGCCTTCTTAAAATTACTCACAGAACCAGAAAGGAAGGTGGCTCTGGTACAGCAGGCTGAGAGACTGGTGGAAAACTACTGAAACGATCTAGATCCCACCTTTGCAGCTAAGGTAGGTCAACTTTCAGAATTTTTGAAAGCTGCGTATGTCAAGACAAAACTTCTCTTGAATCAATGAAGTTTCTGAACAAACAATAAAGCTTCTTAATGTTTTTTCCAAATTTTTCTATTGCTCTGCGAATATATTTAAGCATTCTGGTGTCAAATTGTGAAAGCGAGCGATCGTTTTCTAAGCTGGAACTGATGAAAAGTCGCCTTCGTTCCAGCATTTTGGACGGGAAGCTGAATTATCTCGCTATCATGTCCACTGAAAGTGACCTCCTTCGCTGTTTAGCTTTTGAAGAAACCATTTCCAGCTTTGCCAAAATGAAGGGTGGAAAGATGCCAGTTTAGAAACTTTGCGCTGCGTGTAAGTTGGTGACGTGGGCGCTCTATGTGCCCAACACCCTTTGTCTATGAAGTGCCAAGATGTAATCAAGAAATTCAAAGCAAGATTTTATTTGTTGTCCTTCTTGATAGTATGATGTTGTTTTTTTGTTGTTTTTTATGAGGCACTGACACGTCACAATCACTTTTTTTTTGTTACCCGAAACAATTGAAAACGATGCCTGGACATTACCCTGAAAATTCAGGACTTTGAAATTCAGTAGTTATGAAGTGAAAAAAAATGTCCAAATGCCGAATTTGAAGTTCCCGCGTGATCCGAGCCAGTGCAGTGACGTAGGATACTGAGCAGTTCTGCGAGTCGAGTTTCTGTGACGCATCCGAAGTGTCGTGTTCACCGGCGTCCCGCAAACAACCGGCTGCGAGCAGACGAAGCTTGACTTTCGAGTTTGAAGTTCTTTTAGGGCCCTTTCAGCGAACTCAACTTATTTGAAACGGTGTGAGGTCGAAGAGAACGCGCAGTGGACTTTTGTGAGCAACGCAGGGGGCCACGTCGCGCCGGGTTCTGCGTGAAAGCCTGCCTGCCTCTGCGGAGTCACAACCGAAACTACGGTACACAGACACCAGACCCAGTTGTTTTGACCGTTTGAAGATTTTCTTTTCGAAGTTTGAGAGGTCGTCGGGCACCCAAAAAAGACCACATCGTCCGATTCCCCGACTCACCGATCATCCCGTGCTACATGCGTCAGGGTGGGGGGGAGGTGGTTCCGCTTCCCTTGCAACCTCCTCAGAATTTACGGCTCTCCATGCTGGCCGCCATGAGAAAACTTGGTACCAGTGTGGCTGCATCTGTAGGTAATTTTTAAGTTAGAGTTGACGGAGAAAATCTGGCCACGGCGCAACGCCGATGTACGCTGGAAGCTAGAGCCGGTTTGCTTTCGTTGTTTTTGTTTGGTCGGAGCAAATCTGGCTACATCGCACGTTCAACATGGCGCGGGTATTGTTTTGGTTGACGGGACCCGAGAAGCTCCGCTGTTTGCAAGCACACCTATCAAAGACGTGACCGGAAAATTGCCCCTGCGATCTATTCGTATCATTCGTAATCGTAGTGTGTGCTTTGAAAGCGAAGGGAGTCACAGGGTCCACGAGTGCGCAACCATAAGCCAAGGTTCACGACAGCACTGCGTTGACTTTGTAGATCTCGTTCTGTTTGGTGCAACACGGCGATGCGACAAAAAGCTGAAACGTTCGTGGTGTGTGGTGCGGTGCTTGGAGGTAGAAAGCCACAATAACACTAAGCGCAGATTGGTTGTTGTGGGGTTGAGCTTCAACGGGTTCAGTCCCGTTGTCGTCAGCTGATCCAGTCCAGCTGGAGCGAGCGTCTTTAAAAGTAAATCTTCCTTCGTTCCGTTTCAAAATGTGGAAGATTCCCGACGCATACCGTGAGTAAAAAGATGCGGCCGTTTTCAACAAAATCATGTCGTTTTATTTGGACAGTGGACTCCGGATTGTTGTCCTAAATCTGCCATTTTTATGCTTCGTGCTGTTGGACTGCGTTTCCACAGCGACGTGTTTGCACAGCGACGCGCACCGCTCGAGTAGATGATTCGGTCCTGCAAATGACCTGTTATACAGATATTCATGGAAACTTAAGTCACCACCGATATTTTTCTGTAAATCTCGTGTGAGTTTGTTGCGCTCATCATGCGGTGTGAATAAATTTGGGCAAGGTTTCCTACCTGCCCCCAGATGCATGAACAGAGACCATTTTTTTACCTAGTGAACATAGTGCTTTTTCTTTATTTTGGGAAGAGGCGTTGGGGCATTTATTATGGTACAATCATTTGAGAGTTCAGAAACTGAAGAGAGCGAGCAAGCTTTCCCAACTTTGTCTTTTTCTCTCTGGCACTGCCCCTACTTTCAAGTTTCAGCAGACATACCTACTAGCAGGTACAAACGGCTCTAAAGCAGGTAAAAGTCTGGGAAGTCAGGACGGTGCTGCTTTTCGCAAGGTGACTGGGGAAGTGCTTTTGCGAGGTATGTGGAATATGCATACGATTTTGCTATGCCCGTCGTTTGCGCCTCTCCTGTAAAACGAATAAGATGATGTACAAAGGCGCAATCACAAGCCAAGATTTACTATAACAGTGCGTTTGCTTCAGTTGGCCGTGTGGTTGTATTTTACCCTGCTCTCTGCAACACAGTGTCATGACGAAGAGCTGGAACGTTCATGGTTTGTCCTGGGCTTACGGGGATCACGGTCTCCGAAATCGAAACCAGATCAGCGAGATAACTGCCTTGCGTACTCCGAAATGAAGGAAGCAATAAGTTGTCAAAAGCCCGTTTTTAGGGTTTCGAACCTAGTAAACAAGACAAATATAGTTGAACTTTGTTGTCGGTATGCAGGAGGACTTATGTAACGCAACAATACATTCTCTTTACTAAACGAAAAAAAGAAGTAACACTCAGTCCGCCACATAAGGCAGCAACTTCGCTGCAAAACCTATGCTGGCAACGTAAGCGGTTTTCTAATGGCCGCCACCGCGTTGAGTTGAGACGCGTTCTCTTTCCCTCTTCCCCCCCCCCCCCCCCCCCTTGACATCTGTAAAGCGCCGCCATGCGACATCACACCGCACTCCAATTTTCGGTATTTAAAAAAGAAGTACCGTGGTGCGTTCGCAATTGCGTAATAAAACATGTTTTACGAATGCCGTTATTCAATACTATAGAAATGTAGCTTACAAAGCTTCTAAATTTAAATATATTTGACGTCACAAATAAAAAAAAGCCAGGAGGTGAGGAGCGGGAGAGAAAAACGCCAAAAATAAAAAGGCGCGCGCGCGTAAGGAAATCTGTTTTTCTTTTTTTTTTTTTTGCGTTGCGGTATTTTTTGCTTGTGTATGACTACAACTTGCATCGTTTCAGACAAAAAAAAAATGCTTTTGGGGTGTTAGGGCTCCTTTAACTTACACATACAAAGTTGTATGTACATTGTTTGAACGGTTTCATGTCAATTGAATCTTGCTATGATCGAATGTGCTCTTTAGTTTGTGCCACTGATAAAATGTACGTGTCACGAAAATCACATTAATTTAATGTAGTCTCCGTTTGCTTCGTTTCAACATTTCGAAATATGTTTTCGCGTAACTTGGTGCTATTTATGTTTTTATGTACTTTAGCTTCAAAGTTAAATGCTGCGTTGTTTAACGTATATATCTGTATATCTGTATTAATGTGTGCCTGTATATTTTGTATACTGTGATGTTCTATGTCTCGTCCTGGCTCTATTTTGGAGGCTTCGACCACGGCATTCCTGCTTGCCTCCCCCCCCCCCCCCCCCCCCCCGCCCCCACCGCGCCGCCGAGCGACAAGTCGCATATGCTACCACCACCGGAGCGCCGCCCGAGTTAGGTGTCGGATGTCCAGTTTCTCCTCGGTCCCGTAACGGCTTACAGGTGCGGGTCCTGACACTCTGGCAGACGGGACGGACCCATTGGCCGACCGGGGGTTTCGGGATGGTGATGACGTCGACTTCGTGGAATCGGGGAGAGGGGGAGGATGAACTGCGGAAGAGAGGGACAGTTGCTGGCGGGGTCGCGTCGAGGGAAGCCCGATAAAAAAGCAGCTGGCCGTACGGGGGAAGAACACCGACACGCGGGACGCCGAGAAAGTGCGGGGTTGGGAGAAGGACTCCCAGGACGCAAGGCCGCTGGAGAGGGGACCCCGCGAGAGGCGAGACGACGCAAGGGATCGAGTCACGGCAGAGACTGAAGAAGGACATCGCCTAGGAGCCGGGCCTGCTGCGGAACCCCTGCGAGCACCGCAAGCCCCCGAGAGATGCACGGCAGGGCATGTGAGCCCCGTATCCTCAAAGCCTGATTAGTGTTTTATTAATTCGAATAAATGCATAAAAAGTTAACCCTGCGATCAGTGTTGTGAATTCCTCCGCCCTGTGTGAACCCTATAGACGGTAATGAACGGCACCGTCACATATGCAATGATTGTCCCAAAGTTCATTATCATAATTTTTTTGAGATACATTGCTGTGTGCCCATGCTATGAAGTGTCAATAAATTCTCTCTCAACTCTCAAACTCTCAAACTCTTTATTTCTCTCCGTTTGGAGAGGGGAGACAGAGAAAAAAGCAACTCAGTTATTGCTTAATCCTAATGTTAAAAAAAGGAAAACAACAAGAGAAGTCAATTTTGCTAAACGAAGTGAAGACAGCCGTTACGCTCGACAACGGCAAAATGTTTTTATTGTATTATATATTTTTTTCGTTCATAATTGTGAAATTTAATGGCTATGCCAGGTCGGAAAAAGTCTGTAGGGGGTGGGGCAACATACACATCAGCCCTGGGCCCCTTTTTCTCTTAATCCGGCCCTGGCCGGTGGGAAAGTCTCTGTGGGTTGAATCAACAGCTCCTAGAGAACAGAGCTGTAGGGCTGATAGAGATGGCGTCATCAGAGATGGCCAACGCTGGTCAAAGATTGGACACGACGCTTGCGTCAACGTTCGGCTCAAACTTGACTCGAAGCCGAGCGCTGACGCTGCACTCGTTTTTGATCTGTGTGCAACGTTGGCCTTCACTGGTGACGCAAAAATGTCAGCACTTCGGCGCTGCCTTCTAGACGGTGTTGGCCGGATCTGGGCAGCGGGTCAGGATTTTGAGACCCCTGCTCAAGGCGGCGCAATTTACTTGTGGTGACATCTACCGATAGGCGCATCCAGCAGACAACAAAGTGCGTCGTCTGCTCGCTGCGGCTATCGGGAGATGGCGCCACTAGCAAATAGCGTTGCTAAAGGTGCATTCACACAGCGAAAAGAAAACGTGCGTTTCGGTCGCCGTCGAAGCCGCCGTCGAAGACAACGAGGCAGTCACAAAGGGACTCCCGACGTCGGCGTCATCTTGGGGAATCTCGCGTCTGTCAAAAAAACAAAAGATTTTTTTCATTCTCGTGTTTCATTCGGTGGAGGCTTTCGCTCAAACGATGAAGAGTTGTTTCACAGCGTCGTACGCGCACAGAAAACACTGCTCACAGTCAGATTTTCCGATTGGCTTGCTTCTCTCCCCGCTGAAATGCTTCCATCCACGTTTGGCGACTGCGCGCATCCCTCGATCCCTCTGCTTTTTCGCCTTCCTCGTGGATCGAAAATAAAAACAGCAAACACAGGTCCTGACCGGAAAAAGACGATACGCCTCGCCCGGTCGGTCACCGATCGGATCAAGGGAAAAATTGGGTCCAGATTCGTCTCCCGGCGTCGTCGTCCTCGCCTCGCGCCCCTTGCATAACAAAAACAAGCAACAAATCTCACCCCTTGACGCCCGTTCTTCCGCAGTGTGAATGCGCCTCCCCTCTAGCGTTGACTTGACTTTGGCTTTGTCTAGTTTTTTACAGCGGAGCTATTAAGGGCTAGTTTCCCCAGGATCGTGTCCCCCGCAAACAAATGTCGACACAAAACTCTGGTTGCCGCCGTCGCTCATAGATGGCGGTAGCTGTCCAGAGTGTTGTGTTTGCCGGCTGTCTGCTTGCCGCCGTCGCTCATAGATGGCGCAACCTTTCGAGCCCTTCCACTCTGGCTTGCCGACTTCCGGCCGGCCATTATTTCCTTCCAACCATAGCACAGCTTCGCTGGTCTTCCTTCTTCACCAACGTGGAAAGGCTAAAAGTTTTGTTTTGTGAGCTACACTGGCCGAGGTTGAGCAGTTTCGCATGGCTGCCAAAGAGCCGTGCTGCGCAAGCGATAGGAGCAGTGACGTCACACGGCGCACAGCTGGCGCTCCGTCACCGCCGCGCGCGCCTCTCCGGTCTGCGCATTCCAGAGGAGTGACGTCATAGCCGTGGCAGACGCACTGGCGCCGCCGCGTGCCCAGCTGTGCGCCTCCGTTGCGCAGTAGTCAAGTCTGACGCTGCACCGGAGCCGCTTGATAGCGCCTCTCATTTTGTGCGCATAAGCTCACGCTACGTATATCCTGGCATAGCCGAGCTAAGCAACCGCAATTTTTTGCTCTATTTTAAAGTGATGGCTTTATGGAGGACACTTCGCAGAAATTTCGTCCTCGTGCCTCGTCGTCACCGCGCGCGCGAAAAATTAGCTCTCCCTTTTTTCCGCGAGGAGAGGAAAGTCAAGACTCCCCGTCCGCCGTGCCGCGTGAGGCGAGCGAAGACAAGCGAAGAGGGCAGCCCTGGCGTCCCGCCAAGCATTGCGCAACGAAGGGCGAATCCTCGTGAAGTCTGCTTGAAAGGTTTGTTTTTAAACATTACTCCGTTATGCGAAATCCCACTTTCGCAGTACCCAGTTGCTACGCGTAATGTTGGATGATCTTAGAAACTTCCACCGCGCTTACCCACTTACGTCACGGATCACAGGTGGCAGTCGTCAGTGGCATCCACGACGCCAACCACGACGGCTATAAGAATCAAGCACGTCGCACCTTGCTCCTCAGGTACGGGAAGGCGCCATTCCACCGGCATTGCGCGATCGTGCTACATCTATCGCTTTCGTTTCTTCGGACATTGGTGTGAAAAACACGACCTTTCTCTTTTTACAGGAAGAGAACTACGCCTTGAAATTTTCCACGGAAAAACAGACCTGCTCAGTGAACTTTCGGTGTAAGCTTGAGCTTTTTATGAGCGGGCGCCGAATTTTCCGGCTCGTTTTACAGCAGAAGGTCCGCTTGTGCCTCCCTATAAATTATTCTGGGAGTGTCTTTCGATCGCTCGGCCCCCAGTACGCGCTGCCTGCCTTCCACCGTGCTTTAACTGCGCCAGTGAGGCACTGGCTAGGAACGCGCGCTCGAGGTTCATGATATGCCGAAGAGTTCACGAAGGTAGAAAACTGGCGCCGCAGGTGGAACTACTCAAGCTTCTCCTTGTCATTCTCACATTCTCAACAACTACATATATACTAAAAGTGTCTTAGTTATGGTATATAGGATGTTTCTGCGAAAGCAAAAATCGCTAAGTTATCGAAATAAGACGAAACTCTTGGCGGGAACAAACTACCACCCTTGGCGGACGTCAAGGATTGCAAAAGCATATTAGTTCGCAAGATAATTAGCTAAAATTTACTACTTTTTTATTTAGTGAAAATAAACATATGGTTCCAATAAAACGGCGGTGCATCGGTTTTTGTACTTTGCGCAAATACCGCTTAGAACGAATCCCTGACGCTAATGATCTATGCAACGTGCGATCGTTTTTCATCCCGCGCAATAGAAGTAGCAGAAAAAATTAAAGAAAATGAGCAACGTTCCCCTCTCAACTCGCAGCCAGAACAAGCGGCCACGTGATCTGGTGCCGAATATATGCCGCCAATGTTGATCATAGCCATGCGCTGGGGTCGGCAAAGCTCAGGACACGCGCTGAGTTCCAGACATTGTTATGGTTCGATGTATTATGGCCATTGCAGCGACTGAACACGGGCAATGGCACGGGCCACTACCCGAATGCTTGTCTAGCTATCGATTATCACGAGCCCAAATCGAGTGCCCACGCGATGCTCGGGTCCAATCTTTGGGCCGTATTCAAATATCGTGATTGAGGAATACTGCGATCCCCCAGGTACGTCATCAAGTTTTGCGAAGAAGAGATTGAAAGAAATCGCTCGCTTTTGTCCTTGAAATTGCACCGCAACAAAGGAGTTTCTTGGCCAGTCGCGTAGCGTGCGAGTATACTTGGGTCCCATGAGCCAGTAAGCTCGTGTAAAGTAAAAATCTTTTCAAACCACTTTTGAAAACCACTAAATCAACTCTTTTTAAAAAAAGATATAAGGCGAAAACAGCATTTTAAAACGTTCTTAACAAAAACAACAACAACAAAAAAAAAGAAAAACGCTTAGCTTGGGCGCGTTTTTGTGTTTTGATTTCATATCGGATCGCATCTTTGCGCCCGCAGTCCCGCTCACAGGTGGTTGCTCCGTGACGCCACCGCCTCGCCTCCCTCGTATGGCTCACGCTCAGGTGTGTTGCGCGTCTCGGCCACTGGGGAGGAGGACCGCGGGCGCAGAGGTGCGCTCCGATAAGAAGCCGAAACCTAGAAACGCGTCCAAATGGAGCGTTTTTACGGAACGCCGTAAAATGCGACCCTTGCCGTATATCTTTTTAAATAGAGGTGATCTAGTGGTTTTTGATAATGTTTAGCAAGTTTCTCAGTGGTATCATATGTTTATTTTCGCTAATTAAACATTAATTAGTCAATTTTAGGTAATTATCTTGCCAATTTGTATGTTTTCGGAATTCTTGACGTCCGCCAAGGCTGGTAATTTGTCCCCGCAAAACGCTTCTTTTTATCTCAAACAGCATATTTTTAGGGATTTTTGAAAGCTTTCGCAGAAACACCCAGTAACTTTCGAACGTATTTTTGGTTATTCCGTATAAATTGCTGAACAAGAAATGTGTCGTGTGCAATTTTATTGGCAAGCAGAGACCCATATCCACTACATTTCTGATAGAAGGATTTTTTTTTTTTTTTTCTAAGACAGCAATGAATTTTTTGTAAATGGGCACTGAAGAGAGAGAACTGATTCCTTCGGGATAACGTTACCCACCGTGGCGGACGTCACGTAGAAGAGTGTAAAGTGACAATTATCAAATTAATTCCCTAAAGTCCACTATATTTTTAAATATTTTCCTCAGCTGGCCTGTTACCATTTCAAACTTGTTGCCCGTCGTCAAAGTAACCTATAATAGCTCTTAGAATTCAGACAATAAAATTCTGCTTCGCGCTATTCTTTGGCAAATTTCAGCCGTAGGCAGACGAGATTCCGTAAACTAGACGCAAAAACAGCGGCGGAAGTTCCTACTCGGAAGCGACGTCAGCCTCCGCAGCACGTCTCTCTTGCGTCACGTGATCATGCTCCTGCCCATATCCACGCCTAACGAGCCGGGTCACGTGATAAGAGGAAGGTGGCTGATTGGTCCGGCGGGCACGTAGCTCCCACCTCAGTCTAAGCATAGGGGTTAGTGAGTCACCGCGAGCCGATAAGGATCACGTGGCCATAGAAAAGGCGTGCCCTCCTCTGTGGCCTCCTAGGGCCCTTAGCTTTCTTCGTTCTCTAGGTTAGTTTCGGTATGGCGGAAACTTAACAGCCTCACCTCCAGAGTACAGGGCGGTGCAGAATCAAGTTGTCTTAATTGTAACTACTGCTATGGCATTTTTTGACGATGGGCAACAAGTTTCAAATTTGAATATGCCGTCTGAAACGAACATTTCAAAACTTAATCTGTATATGTTAGTTAATTAATTTAATAATTCTCACTTTACACTCTCTACATGACGTACACCGCGGTTGTTAAAGTTTTCCCCATAAAGTTCGTCCTCTATTTTCAGTTTTTTTTTTTTTTAATTATTTGCTCTCTTAGAAAGAGCACCCTGCGGGAAGCGAGCCGCATGCGGCTCTTCGCATGTTGAAGTGCGGCTCGCGGTTCCCACACCGTGCCGCGCCGTGCCCCCCCCCCCCCCCCCTCTCCCTTGTCTCCCACTCCTCCTTCGCCTCCCTCCTGGTCACACGAGCACTTCCCCAAAAAGAGAAATGGAACGCGTTTTAAATCGAAAGAAAGGTTGTGGTTTGGTAGTATAGTGGTACGCGCAGTTGGACTGTTTTTGACTCGGATAGATTGGAAGTAGTTCGAGTTTCGTTTATTGCTCTAAACAAAAGTTAGCCCCCCCCCCCCCCCCCCCCCCCTTTATGCGGCTCTTGGAGGTTTCGTGGTTTTGCTTGCGGCTCTTGGGCCTGGTCAGCCTGGCCACCCCTGGTCTATAGAGACAAACTCAAGTCTCTGACGCCACACCACTGCGGTGGCGCGGCTATTGGCACTGTGTGTGTGCAGATGCTTTGCCTCAGGCGAATCTGGTTTTTGCGCACGCGCACTGCCCACACCTTGTGGGGGCTAATGCGGGCTTGTTTGCAACCAGTGTGTTGGTCAACAGTATATTTATAGGAAAAAGTTGGCAGGTTGTGTATGCTACTTTTTTTCTTCAATTAATTCGACTTTGCCAATATTATTAGAAAAAATTATAGCAATCGTGCAATGCATTAATTAAGGTGCTCCCTAAGCACTGTGGATCGGCGTATTTGGCATAGTGAAATGTTGGCTTTTTTAGACAAGCATGACGGTACTTTAAACATAGGCTGGTCTCCATCTCGCTGGACACCGCTCGGGCTGCTCCGCTACTGAGCTGGATAACAACACAAATGAAAGGTCAACTACAGCCATACGCAACTGCCAAAACATAAAAGTGTTTTATGAGAATTCTGTGATCCTGTACATTCAGCAAAACTTAAAAGGAACACCGACGGTATTTCAATCCTAAAGCGTCGACAAGGACATTAAAATGCAGAAAAATTGCATCGTGTGGGGAGAATTGCTTAAATCGTGTAGACTTCTCATTCGGGGAATGTTTGACGCTCACGGCTGTGTTACTTGTTCTATTTCCCTAATTTTCCTCCAAGTAAGAACTGAGATAAATTAGCGCGCCCTCAGATATATCAGTATCGGGTACTTTTTTCTACATTACCGGTATCTTGCCGACATACAAAACACAGTATAATGGTAATCGTTGATTTAGAGTTTCACTCTACACGGTACATCTAAAAACAGCTATACCTAAAAACTGCAGTAGCCGATTCCATTGCATAGCACCT